>CAUYRT010077100.1:0-63269 GCA_963574885.1 Lepilemur ruficaudatus
GGCTCCTCCTTTCTTCTCCATTCTCTCTCTCTCTTTTCTTTTTTTTTTTTTGAGACAGAGTTTCACTCTGCTGCCCAGGCTAGAGTGAGTGCCGTGGCATCAGCCTAGCTCACAGCAACCTCAAACTCCTGGGCTCAAGCAGTCCTCTGCCTCAGCCTCCTAAGTAGCTGGGACTATAGGCATGTGCCACCATGCCCGGCTAATTTTTTTTTCTATATATTTTTAGTTGTCCAATTAATTTCTTTCCATTTATAGTAGAGACAGGGGCTCACTCTTGCTCAGGCTGGTTTTGAACTCCTGACCTTGAGCAATCCACCCGCCTCGGCCTCCCAGAGTGCTAGGATTACAGGCGTGAGCCACCGCACCCAGCCTCTTCTTTTTTATTCATTATGTGGATCATCATTGTCACTCTAAGCAATTTGCCCTGTCCACCCCCTTTCCACCAACCGTTCCATTTCTCTAGCCTACTCTCTTCCATTCTCCCAATTCTGACTTATAAATTGTCCAGGAACCCAGGTGGCAGGGACTCTCATTTTAGTAGTTGGAGACCAAGTTGTGGAAGAAAATCTATGGATGAGGTGAGGGCTTTGGACAGAGGAAGCTGGAAACCTTCACCCGTAAATAACTTTACCCACCACACTTGCAAGACAGAAACACAGCTTATAAACACAGCTGATGCCATACTTTCCCCAGCTTCTACAGCACCCATCAAGGTCTCATTAGCCCTAGCCTGCTGCAAATCCACATTTTACTTTCCCTTTCTAAGGGATCATCTGCCAGAAAGCAGCTTCTAAGCACCAAGCTACAAAAGGAGCAAGGAGTAAGATAGCTGTGAGCCCAAGGGGTCTGTAGCATCTCATATTTTATTCCCTCTCCTTTCTATGTTTTGACCACAAAAATTACAGATTTTTCCTGTGTGCAATGTATGTAACTCACACCTAGCCTAACATGGCCAGAATATCAGGGGACTGGGGGTAATACAGAAATGAGAAGTGAGTGTCTTTTCATTAAAGGACCCACAGAACCATTTTGGGTTGCAACATTGACCATGGGCTCATTACTCTTTCCCTCTGGAAAAGGAATCACACCTTAAAGGGGGCTTATTGAGACTACTCTAGATTCAGAGCTGCTTCTGGACCGAGGTGGGGCCAAATATTATAACCTCGTCTCCTGAAATCTGTTGTGCTGCCTGACAAATGTGTCCCTCCTCACCACAGTGCCCTGACAACTCTATTTTATTGCACTGAGGAATGTTAAAAAAAAAAAAAATGAAGGAGGCACTTGATGCGAACTGTCTCTAAAACTGAAACTTGAATCACTTTACAAGTTAGAGCTTGCAAAGCCATGAATGCTGTACTAAATTCACTGAATTTCTTCTTACCGCAAAATGTCAAGCATACCATTGACTTTAGGTTGGCTTTGTGTAAACTAGTCCATTGCCTGGAATTTTATGAAAAGGTTGCTGTATCTCCCTCTAATTTAATATACGAATGTATACACCTTTTCCATCCACACCACCTCTTCCCACGCCCTCCTGTACACATCCCTTGTGTCCTTACCACCCACACCTTAACTTATTTCTTCCCTAGTCCACCTTTTCAATACTGACCCTCTTTCTGTCTTCTCCCAGCCTTTCTTCCTGCCATTGACCATCACTGGTGACAATTATTTGGCTCTTACTATGTAATTTAAGACTTTACACGATGAGGTATGTGTTTCCATGATCTCTTTTTTTTATTGTGCTGAAATACACATAACATTAAATTTACCATTTTAACCATTTTAAAGTACACAATTCAGTGGCACTTAGTGCGTTCACAAGATTTTGCAACCCTCACCTCTCAGTTCCAGACCATTTTCATCACCCCAAAAAGAAACCCTGTACCCATGAAGCAGCAACTCCCCTCCCACTGACCGACAGCAATCACTAACCAGCTTTTAATCTCTATGGATTTTTCTATTCTAGGTATTTCATATAAATTGAATTATATAATATGTGCTTGAATATTCTATGATATTTGTGACTGGCTCCTTTCATGTAGCACAGTGTTTTCAAGGTTCATCCATGTTGTAGCATATCCGCACTGCCTTCTCTTTTATAGCTGAATAATATTCCATCCTGTGGATACACTACAATTTTTTATCCATTCGCAAGTTGATGGACATTTGGGTTGTTTTCACCTTTTAAGTGTTATAGATAGTGCTACTATAAACATTCATGTACAAGTTTTTGTTTGAACACCTGTTTATAATTCTTTCGGATATCTACATAAAAGCAGGACTGCTGGATCATATTTTAATTCCATATTTAACTTTCTGAGGAACTGCCAAACCTTCCCACAGAGGCTGCATTATCTTCCATTCCCACTAGCAATGTATGAAGTTTCCAATTTCTTCACATTCTTGCCAACACTAGTTATTTTCTCCCCCTTTTTTTATAGCCATCCTAGTGGGTGTGAAGTGGTATCTCACTGTGGTTGTGACTTGCATCTCCCTGGTGGCTAATGATGTTGGAACATCTTGCCATGTGCTTTTTGGCCATTTGTATATCTTCTCTGGAGGAATATCTGTACATGTCCATTGCCCATTTTTAAATTGGGTTGTTTAGTTTTCTGTTATCATAATCTCATTTCACAAAAGAAAATAGAGGTGCAGAGAGTTCAGGCCACACAGGGAGCATGTGGAAAGCTGAGATTGGAACCCAGGTGGTCTGGCTCCGTTGCTCTTAGTCGGGTGCTAGCACTCCTCATTGTACAAATCCCTACTTCCTGAAAATGGCTAAAAGGGGGTCTACACTGGTGCTCTTTTGTTCCAAACTGTCTGTCCATGCAGACTGGTCCCCAGGGTTTTAAAAATCACCATTAAAAATGACAAATTACTCCTTTGGGTTAGCCTAGGCATCTCTTTGATGGAATGGAGGAAATTAAAATTTGCCAAGTCCTTATCCCTGCTCTGGGGATTTTCACAGATGCTACAATTTTCCATTTCGCTCTCACAGCAGAGCGCTGTTCTTACTACTGTTAGACTGGAGATGCAATGAAGACAGAAAAGTTAACTGCCATGCCCAAGCGAGAAACCAGTGGTACCTGAACCAGAACTAGACCTATACAATGTGTAGATGCTGTCTTTCAAAATGCAAATGGGGCTGAAAATGCTGGGCTATTTAACTTCTGGGTGAATAGACCAAGTCCACACATAATCGATCATTTGCTCTAGAGTCAAACTCCTAGTTTCAGGCTGAAGTTTCTCATTTAGCTATATGGCCCAGGCCATGTTTCTTAACCTCTCAAAACAATTTCGTGCAAATATTAAATGAGGCATCCATGTCAAGACTCTAACAGAGTGCCCGGCATAAATGTAAGAGAGGAAGATGAAGATGATGACCACAAGGAGGAATGACGGTTCCCAGAGGTGCCCTTTTCCTGTCCTGCGATTCTGCTGAAACCTGCACCTCCTCTGTGCAGGGCAAGAGGAAATGCAGCTCTGTTCATTTGGAGAAATACCATCAGCAATTTCCAAGGAGCGGCAGCACTCCTTAGAAATAAGGATCAAAACAGACAATCTAGTGCCTGTGCTTGAAGAAAACCAGGTCTCTCTGCCCTCACTGCTCAATTTGAATAAAAATGAGAATCAGGCTCTTATTCAAGTCAGCAAATTTTATAAGGAAATTAAGTGAATGGATGCAGGCTGGGAGATTAAGCCGAATGACTTTTCACAGAACAGTCCCCAGCTCTTTACTCCAGGTACCTGCCCTGGGGAATGGCCAGGCTGGCACTGTGTGTGACCTGCTGGCTTGTGTGCTTGATGGTTTGTTTGATTTGACCCTCACACATTTTATCCTGCCAAACCAGGGAGCGTGCCTTTGATTCTCAGGTATGCTGGTGTGCACAGGAAAAAAGGGGGCTGTAATTGCCAATCGGGCACCCAGAGACCTGAGTTCGTGAAATTGCTTAGGCCTCATTGAGTCTTGGTGTCCTTTGTCTATAAAACGAGGACGTTGCATTGAGTGACCCAATAGATTCCTTACAGAGCTACTGATTTGTGACTCAATTAATTAAGGACTACCTTGTGGCTTGCTAGAAATCCAAATCATCCCACACCATACACGGTATTTTGTGGGCTCCGGTGAGTAAACAGTAAGCAGTAGACCCGAGTCAAACCAGGCAGGAGAGGTTTGGCATTTGTAAGTGAAGATTAATCTACTCAAAATCCTGCCCTAATTTAGGAAGAAAATGCTACAAAATGATCATTTATTTACTTATAACAGAGAGCCAGATTAGCACAGTTTGGGAATGTGTTAGCTGTTTAGGTTGTGGCTATGGTTGCAGAGGAAAAAAAGCTCTAAAATGCTTTGGGGGAATCTAATTGGAAAGAAACAAATGGATTACATTTTCCTAATTTAGCAGTCAGTTAACTGTGACTCATCCTCCTCTCTCCGCTCATGTGACTGGGATAGTAAATACAATATTGACAAGAAAATCTAGCCCTCACGTCAGCAGATGCCAGCCCTCCTCAGACTGAAGCTGCAGCGAAAATGTGCTTGTTTCCTGTTTTTTTTTTTTTCCTTCCACATAACCAAATTGCAGGGACCATGCCAATGTCTATTACTGTGTCCTACGTGAAAAGGGGCTGATTGCTAATTTCTAACTTATGAACTGCAAATATTATGGGGAACACTTATGCCTTCTATGTCCTGCTTTTAAACAGGCCTGAGTCGAAATGAATAGAGATAAATAGGTGCTTATCCTCCAATTCCTGAGATGATCTGCTCAAGCTCTTGAAAAGCTCCTTCTCTTTTAGCAGCAAGAACTTTGAGAAAAACGAGCACAGGTTCATATCCCAGCTCTGCCTCTTACTGTCTATGTGACTTTGGGAAAGTTATTCACCCTCTTCTTGCCCAGTTTTCTCATCTAAAATGAAGAGAAAATATATTTATTGCATCTAATTGTTGAAACTAAGCATTTTAAAGTTTCTACAAGCATTGTACCTGTCGGGTCAAGAGACGGTAACTACTAGCATCATAGCTAACATTTATTAGTATGATTTGTAACTGGGTTAACAATACAAATGTGTCCCCATCAACACAAAGGACAAAAATACAGGATAGGGGTACCCACACGGTGAAAAAGCACTCAGCTCCATGCAAGGAGGCAAGCAGGGGTTTTAGTTTACTCAAAGAGAAAATGTGAAGCCACTTACTGTGTTTAGAACCAAAAAACTCCTAAAGAAGTTGATGTTGCTGCATCTGAGCAATGAGTTGGCAATGCTATGCAAGCACCAGGAATACATCTGTCTTGCGTTTGGGCCAAATATCACAGCACACCAGGGAGCCCCTTGTACCACACTGGTGTCGTGGCTGGGCTCTCTGCATTCTTTGTCTAAGGAGAAATGGAATTGGTTGTGTAGTTGCAATTGCCAGGAAGCACAAACGGTAAAATTGGGGATACCTCTCCTCTCTTTTCCTTTCCTTCCTTCTAATCTTCATCTCAGCAAACCAAAAATATCTTTCCCGCTAGCCTATTATAAAGCTTGATTTCTGATACTAATGATCTATGTTTGGAACTCAAGAGTTTGCCTTCCTCCTGAGTCTTCTATTATAAATACAAGTACCACTGGACGACTTAACACCCAGATCACAGTGCTGAAAGGAACTCAGATAAAATCTAAAGCAATGCCCTGATTTTTCCAAATTCAAAAACTGCAACTCAAAAGAGCTCAGTCATTTGATTAAAGCTGCACAATAAGATGGTGGCAGAGATGGAAGAAGATCCTAATTGCCCGTTACACTCAGTCAAATATTCCTTACGCTGCCCATTCAGAATCTTCAGCAGCTGTGAATGTCCTTGGCGAAGACGAGCATAGATTAGCTAGTTTTCAAAATCACACTAGTTTTCAAATTCAGTCTGGGCCGGAGAAGCTGCTTCCTTACCCGATGTACATATTGTTCCTACAAGACTTTGTTTCAAGAGTATTCTATGATTTTTTAAAATATATGGTTTCATGGCATCCCTGTACAGCCATGAAGATCCCCTGGCAGCAGTCCTTGCTGAAGAAAATATAGTATGTTATTATTTGGGTTGTGGTGAAAGGTAGAGAAAGAAATCCAGACTGCTCGACTCTGGAGACAGCAAACTCAGAAAAGTTACCGCCATGCCAGGTGCAGTGGCTCACGCCTATAATCCTAGCACTCTGGGAGGCCGAAGAGGGAGGATCGCTTGAGGTCAGGAGTTTGAGACCAGCCTGAGCAAGAGCAAGAACCATCTCTACGAAAAATAGAAAAATTACTCAGGCACGGTGGTGGCATGTACCTGTAGTCCCAGCTACACTGCACTCTAGCCTGGGCAACAGAGCGAAACTCTGTCTCAAAAAAAAGAAAAAGAAAAGTTCCCATCGTGAAAGGTCTGTGCAGTGAGGGCAGCCGGAGACCCCTGGGGCTTTGGGAGCAGAGGAGAAGCTAAGGTGGGGGGAATGAACACAAAAGAGAGCCACAGAGATGTTCTTTGCCATAATTTACATTGTAAATTTGAGTGTATTTCAGTCTGGATTCTTAATAGTGTGCAACTTAAGTACACCCTGGCTATTTTATGTTAAAGGCAAGTTATTGAAAGGATACCAGGAGCTCAGAAACAGCTGGAGGCTCAGTGACCACAGACATTAAGGGCAGAGTGAGAGCCAGCCCTCAGGACCCACAGCAGGAGCTGCCCTATCGTGGGCAGCATTTCTACAGTGCCGCCTGCCGACCCACATCTAACATCTTTGTGTCACTCACTCAAGATTCAGAGTCCCAGAGGACAGCACAGATTGGCCAAACAAGGTCACACGCTCCTTAGTCGGAGGCAAGTAGTATCCTCCACCAAGACCACAGTTTGGGGAAAAGGCAATTTCCCAAAAGGAAATAGGGACTATTGGGTGGGGAGCTTGGATGATAGACAGACAGAAAGGAAAAAGCAGCTGGTAGAGACTCTACCCTCGAGTCTAAGTGAGACTTGGAGTGTAGAAGGTATTCAGAAAATTGATGAGATGGACCCCACCAGTCTCCTGGGATAGCTCAGTATGAGGAGAGAAAGATCCAGGCTCCGTGGGCTCTATTAGTGGACAGGAGGATGATTCTGGAGACAGAATGGCATTGTCACGTGGTTTTAAATCCTGGCTTAGTCTCCCATGAGCTTGTAATTGAGTCGTATGGAAATGAAAGTGATGGAGATGGAAATGAAAGTGAAAGAGCATTTTTACATTTTCAGGAAACACTAAAACAATAGCTCTAAACCTCAGGTCCCCAGGACACAAGAAGTGTCCTGCTGAAGTTAAGACAGGTGTGAGTCCTTCTTTCCTCGTTTCACCACAGACCCCTCACTGTATCTATAGTACACCTTTCTCGGGGAGAGGGACCCCACAGAGGAGGAACAGCTCCCCGCTGGAGGAGACATGGAAGCCCACGTGATGATCTACCCCTCAGGGACCAAGGCCCTGCTCATGGGGAGATACTCAAGCCATTGACTGCTGAATTGTAATCATCAGTGTGACCTCATTAGAATCCTCAGTCTGGTGAGGAGAAATTCAATATGTTCTCCAAAGCAAACCCTGAAGAGGGACGAAAAGGGTAGACCAGCTGGAACGTTCAGGGCACCCCCTTCTTACCAGCTGAGAAGTCTTGAGCAAGTTACAGAATGCCTTTGAGATTCAGTTTCCTCGGTTGTGAAATGGAAACCCTAATTCCATGGGTTATTGTGAAAATTAAATGAGATGAAAGGTCAAACCCAGCCTCGCACGCAGTAGTGCTCAGTATGTGGAAGATAAATATCTGAATAACAATCACCATAAAAAGTTCACACTTCACTGAATGCTTCTGCACAGGCACGGTGTAGTTTCATACCTTCCAGGTTCAAATCCCACACCTTCCACTTAGTAGCGAGCTGTGGGGCTGTAGGCAAGTTTCTCAGCTTCTCTGAGTTCTCAGGGCCCACATCTCTAGTGTTACTTACCTCAGGAGATTGTTGAGAGGAGCAGCTGAGATAAAGCAGGGAAAGCACACGAAAGGATGCTTGGCACATACTAAGCTCTCAATAAATGCCGGCTGTTGTTGTTGCTATTATTATCCTCATTTTATGCAATGCTGCTTACCCAAAGTGGGAAAGGGAGTGCACCACCCTCACCTCTGCACACTCCTCCCAGTATCTGCCCAGCTGAGCCAAAGTAACAGGGGTAACTGACGATGGTGACACCATGGAGGAGTGGGGGGCGGGAAACACAAAAAGCAGGGGGGAAAGAAGGATAAGAAAACAACTTTGCATATTGATATTTGATCATGGAAGATGGGCTCCCAAGTCACAGCTATGCACCTCTTTTAGTTCCAGCACTTTCCACCTAGAAGAGCTCTCTTAATGTGATTTTTTTCTAGATATGACTGATTTTAGGAGGAGAATATTTAATTAGTACTCTCTAAGTGTAAGGACTGTTTGATGAGTGCTTCTTTGTTGTTTTGTTTTGTTTTTCTTGAGCTAGAATCTTGCTCTGTTGCCCAGGCTGGAGTGCAGTGGTGTGATCATAGCTCCATAGCTCCCTGCAGCCTTAAACTCCTGGGCTCAAGAGACCCTCCTGCCTCAGCCTCTGAGACAGCTGGGACTACAGGCACATGTCACCATATACCAGGCTAACTTTTAAATTGTTTGTAGAGATAAGGTCTCACTATATCGCCCAGGCTGGTTTTGTACTCCCGGCCTCAAGCGATCTTCCACCTTTGGCCTCCCAAAGTGCTGGGATTACAGGCATGAGCCACCACGCTGGGCCTCAATGAATATATTGGGTAGATACCCAGGCAAGACTTAAGGAAGAAGAGCCTGCCTGACTTTGGGAAAAGTGATTCCAGTGCAATGATTAATGAATGGATTAGAAGTGTATAGTGCTTAAGGAAAACCATATTTGAGATGCCCCGAAGTACCTGGTGTCAAGGATGCTCACAAAATATTGTAAAAATCTTGAGAGAGATATGTTTGAGGCAAAAGAAAAACCAAAAGATTAAAGGAGAGAAAAACTTAAAAATTGCAAGATTACCAAACCCAACCACTTACATATTTTCAGGCTTTTAAATAATGAGTGAAGGAGACATTTAGAATCAGACAAGTGAAAGAAAAGGAGAAAAAATTTCTCCAGACGACGGTAAAATTACTAAACGTATAACAAATTCAAAATGGAGAACACACAAAGAACACATGTCATTTAGGAATACTTGGGTGTCTGTTGTCTTGAGCATCTTTGAGATCAGTGAAACAGAGAGATTCAAGGAGACAGCAGGGCTCAAAATCAACACAGCTCCATGAGCAGACTGGTATTCAAAGAGGAATGGAGCAGAAGTCTTTGTTAATCATAATAAAGAATTTGCTGCATTCAAATGAAATAACAGCAAAGTGGAAGTATGCCAGGGCAATACCAGTTTTCCTAGCAGGAATAAAGGGAACACTAGGAAATTACAGAGCCTTCATCTCAATGTCTGTAATTTGCAAAATAATGGAAACAATAGCAGGGTAAGTTTGCCAAATGCATTTACAAATGAGTATCATTCCCTTTAATCAGGCTAGAGATAACCAACTAGGCTGGATAGAGGATTGAGAGGCTAGGAATCTCTTTTTACTTGATGGGGCTATGACACAATTAATAATTATATATGGCGTATTCTATTTTAATGTCCAGATAATTTTACAAAGAAACTACTTCCGGTGTGCATTACGGAAGAGAGTAAGATAAAACATAAAGCAAAGAAAGTACTATATGTTGCCTCCATTATACAGGGGATGCTACTATATTTTCCTTTTTGCTAAAAATCAAACGGAGGCATAGAGCTAAAAGGGAGTTTAAGAAATCATAAGCCATCCTTCTAGGATTGAATCAAAACCACCTGAGCTATATGTATTCCTAAGGATCACCAGGGCAGGTTGCTCTCGTACTCTCTCCGAGCCCATTAGACTGTGTAGCCACTCTTCCTTGGAACATCCTTCCTGGTAGAAACGTTGCTGCAACCTAAGCCCATGCCCTATTGTCTTGTCTTCAGCGAAGACACTGAACAGCTGGCAGCACTTTCCTAACTCTGGAAAACCTACGTGTAGTCCTCGCAGGCAGAGTCCACAGATGAAAGGATTCTACTGGACTCTTTTCACAGTGGTTCTGTGTTAATTTATCTAAATTGAACACTTTGCTCATGAGCACAAACAGCCCCAAGCTTCTAGGAATTAGATGATCTGGCTTGAATTGTGTCAGACCTGGGTCTCGCAGTGTGAGAGAGGGCGAGACACTTCAGCCTCCGGGCTACTGATCGGTGGTATCTTTGCTAGTTTCCATTTTCTCGATGCTTTTCCATGCCCAGTTAGTTCCACTTTGTAAGTTTCCTCCTTCAGTGTCCACAGCAGATGTAAAATCCAGTGTCCACTCTATTGCTTATCTCCTTTTGTGATTCTTCACCCTTGAAAGTGGCCTTCTTCGTATTTGAGTAACTGAGGCCATTGGGCTTAAAATTCCCAAGTTTTTCTTACACAAACACACACACACGCACAACCGCTTTACCTCCACTGCCACTCCTACAATTTCAGATGGAGATGTGCTCTTCCTCTTGTTGAAGATTGCTATCTCCAAACCTGCTCCGGAATCCATCCTCCTGTCTCTCTGGGGGCCGCTCACTTTTCAGCTCCCTTAGAACAGGCTTCTTCTTCTCAATGGACAAACATGTTCAAGACTTTAACTTCTAAAACTCGCTCCCCAAACCCAGCTCCCTCTTCTAGCTACTGCCTTTTCTCTCTGCATGTCTTCAAAAGCAGGTTTCCTAATGGAGCAACCTCTACTCTCAGCTCCATTTCTTTATTCTCAACCCTGTAACTGGTCTCCCATTCCCAACGATGCAGGGAAGGATACCCTGGCTAAGATTTCCAGCAATTTCCTAACTGCCAATTCCTTATTCAGCCTTTCCTTAGTCACTGTGCAGCAATTGATACTTTTGCCCACTTTCTGCTTGACACTCCAGTGCCAATTGTGAGAACCTCTCTTTCTCCCGGCGTATAAATCTTTCCCATACGTGATCATTTTGCTCTAGCGATCCTGAGGGCCTGGCTTCTGTCTTGGCTCATCCTGCCTTCTTTGCTTAGGCGATGTCAACCTCTCCTTTAGTTCTGACACCTGTGTCCTAATAGATTTCATATTTACATTTTTGTTTTGCTTTCTCCTCCTGCTCAAGGCATGTATGCCCGACTTTCTTCTGAAAAATATTTACTTAAATGTGCAACTGCCTCCAACTTCAATTATTTCCCTCTCTCTTCTCTCCTTCCCACTGTCCCTCTTCATCTACATTTCCTCTCAGTTGGTGGTATCATCATCTACCCAGTTTTCCTGAGGAAGAAAGCTGAGATTAATTCTGGACCTCTTCCCACGTGGTACATCCAAACAGTCACCAAGACCCTCAAATTCTTTCCTAAACCTTTCTCAGGCCTAGACTTTCCATTTCATCCAAGTCCATTAGGCCGTCATGGTCTCTTGTCAGAGTTATTGTGACAGCTTTCTGACGGGTCCCTCTCCCTCTAGCCTGGACTCCACTTCATCAGTCCTCCACGTCCTGCTAGAGTGTTCGCCAAAACCAGACTCCAAACGTGAGCCTCTCCAACCGTCTTTCAGAGATCCCCATCATCTGCATAACTCCTGATCAGGGCATGCAAAGCCCTCCGCAGTGTTACCATGGCTGCCTTCCCCATCTTCTCAGCCACATCTCCCCCATCATTGCCTGGCCCTTGAGCGATATCGTTCTAAACGTGCCTTCAGTTTCATCACTGTGTGTCTTTGTGCCTTAGCCCCATTGCCAGGAGTGCCCTTCACAGCCCAGAGTAGGTGTCGTATCTTCCACAAAGACTTCTCTGACTATCATATCCCAGTGTGGGGGTTGGGAAGAATGGATAATCCCTCCCTTCTCCATTCTGCCCGTGAATCTTTCACCTACTTACATTGTGGACTTAGCACTTTGTACTGTTAATATTTGTTGACATGTCTGTCTCCCCTTCTGGACTCCAGACTCTTTGGCAGTGGAGTCCAGGCATGTATCCTTGTATTCCCTCCCATGATGCCTGTAATATGGCAAATGTATTGCAATAAATTGAACCAAAGACAAGAAATATTCTGCAAAGTGTTCAAGGTTAACTTGCCTGCCTTCTACATAGGATACGGGTGATTTGAGGTCTGGGACTACTCTTGTTCCTCCAGCACCTACCACAGTGCCTAGTACATAGCAGGTGCAACAGCAAATATGTTTGCCAAATAAATGATGATTGTTCTATCTTAGGGGAATAGACTGCCCCTCAGGTGGCCGTTTAAAAAATGTGTGGGTTTGATCACTATATAAGAACATGTGGATGGATAATTTCATATTAGCAAAAAACATCTGGGGAGTCCAGCCAGCCAACCCCCTTCTCTGGGAACTCCGGTAGTGAGAGATTAAATTTACAGATGAGGCACCCACATGATTTCCCCCCACAAATTGTGAGTCTTGGCTGACTCTGCAAGGAAGCGACAAGGGTAGGTTATGGGTGGGTAGGGCACCAATATTCTGGGCAGTCTCCTCTGGGTCTTTGGACTGGAAGATCAGGTAAGGTCCAGTCTGGGGTGCAAAGACAGCAAAGAGTAAGGCAGGTATGTGAAAGAGAGAGAGAAAGAACATGGGGCGGCATGGGGGTGGGGAGAGGGAAGGAAGGAGGGGAGGAAGAGAAGAAGAGAAACAGAAAGACAGAGATGGAGAGACAGGAGGAGAGAGAGAGAGAAGGAAGGGAAAGAAAAGGAAAAAATGAAGGAAGAAAACTATAAAACAGTAAAATAAATTTAACATTACATAATTAAATAAGCACATGCTTCCCCAAAAACCTTATCATCCCCTTTCTATCAGCATAAAAGAGAAGTAGCTTCCCTCTCTTCCTCCCACACATAGAAATAGAGTGGAACTTGTTTTTATTTCGTGGTCTTCTGGGAATTGTAGTCCAGTAAAGCATCTACTCCTTTCTCCTGATCCGCCACTGAGCCCCTGGAAGGGCACACAGCCTGCTACTTCTCCTGAGCGTGAGAAAGAATAAGGAGGAGCGGGAGATGGCGTGAGCTTTCCTTGCCTTCCTTGCCACCTGGCTCTGTGGATTGGCTCAGCATACCTGGCTGTGCCCCCTCTCCCTCTCCCTCACAAAATGGGATTTGTGGTTTTGGGGGGAACATTCATCAGAGTAGTAAAAATTCTTATAATATGGAATCTCTATTCATCTCAATACAAAAAAGATAGTCTGTCCAAAGAAAACTGTAATACCTAAGTGCCTCCCATTGGGATCAAAGAATTCCTTTGTCTCCCCACGAAAATCTTAAAATTCTCTTCCCTGTGTTAGTTTCCAAGCTCTTTGACTCCTGAGCAGAACCACTTTCCCTCCCTACCCTGAACCAAAATCCTTTACCGTATCTATTGCCTCTGTACTCCAGAAAGTTCTCCTCTGATTAGCTTTAACCCACTGTGACAATGACAATGGTGACACAATTCACTCTGCTGTCTAGGCCATCAGTGCTGACTTAATTGGTTTTTAGTTTACCACTTGATATTTATTTGTAACATTAATATTCCTATTTGTTCTCATGTGTCTGTTTCTTTATTCAGTGCCAAAAGTCCTTGAGGAAAAGAATATCAATTCAATTTCATTCCAAAAGCATTTACTCCATTGTATCTGTGCCTGGCACATGAGTAAGTGCATACTGTGTACAGAAAATACAGTAACTTCTGAGGAAAACATTTTTTAAATTGACGAAACAACATCCCTGCCTTGGGTATGTTTATAGTTCTTTAGGAAACAAATTAAAAGCATATATATTTTATAGAGATTCATACATATTCATAAATTCATGTATATACATATATTCATATATGATTTTATATAGTCATGCATATTCATTTATATACTTATATTCATATATATATGTCTTAGTCCACTTTCTGTTGCTATAGCAGAATACCACAGACTGGGTAATTTATAAAGAAAAGAGATTTATTTGGCTCACAGTTCTGGAGGCTGGGAAGTCCAAGGGCATGGCACCAGCATCAGCTTGGCCATCTGGTGTGTGCCCCCTCTGGATCATAACGTGGCAGAAGGGCATCATGGTGTAAAGAAGGATGAAAGAAGGTGAGAGCATGCAAGACAGGGAGGAAATGGGGTCCAAACTTGTCCTTTATCCTTATCCTTTTATCAGGAGCTCACTGCCAAGATAATTAATCCACTTCTGCATTAATCCATTTATGAAAGCAGAGCCCTCATGGCCTAATCATTGCTTAAAGGCCCCACCCAACTCTCAACACTGTTACACTGGCAGCTAAGTTTCCAACACATGAACCTTTGTGAGACACATAGCAATATGCTTTTTGTATATTCATATATTCATGTACAAACCACAGAAACAGTTCAAATTATATTAGTTGATTTATAAACATATATGAATATATAAAATGCACACATACTATACAAATAACTACAATGCAAGGCATAAGGGGGGCTGGGAAGCCTTCCCAGAGGACAACCTGAGCAGGACATGGGCAGATGAAGAATTCAGCAAGGAGAGGAGGAGGCAGTTTATGCTAGGTGAGGGAAGGACTATACAAAAAATATCAGGAGACATAAAATACTTGAGGCTCTGTGGATTGGGAAGAGTTAGGCATTATTTGACGTGGGGATACGTGTCAGTGGGAGAAAGGCAACAAGATGGGCCTGGACAGATAGGCTGGGATGCACTTGTTTCTTCATTACCCCACAAGCAATGAGAGCCTTGGAAGGCTGCTCCACAGAGGTAAGAAGGGAGAGAAGACATGTTTCAGCAAGAGCTTCCCAGGCAGCAGCTGGAGGGTGGCTGGAGGTAGTGGTTTGTGAAACTGTAGAGCAGTCGGGTGATTGCCAGAGTGTTGGTGGCCGATAATAACCTGAATGAAGGCAGTGGCAATGTAAGAAGTGCAAAGAGAAGGGAGGCACATCTCAGAGGAGAATTGAGGACCTGTGGGATGGGGCAGAGGCATGGAGGAGTTGAGAGAGGGTCTTCTTGATACAGTGCACAGCCTGCTGGAGGACAGAGTTCCTTAATCTTGTAGCAGCATGGGTGGCTGAGTTTCTGCACCTACTAATGCCAGAGTGGCATCCTGGTTTTATGGGACCTGAAGCTTAATCAATTTTGAGAGCTCTCTTAAGGAAAAAAAAATACAAAATGGGTACAAAAGTGAAAATACATAAAAGAAGAGATCACAACAAATTATAAGTAATAAAAAGCTGAAAACATGCCACAAACATGGAAAATGACATAATTTTGTTATAATTTTATTAATGAACTACCTGATACACCTCTACAATTTTATTTTCCTATATCTTTTCTCTGCATACTTTTTTCCATTTTTATTGAGATAAAAGTCATATAATATAAAGTTCACCATTTCAAATGTATTTCAAAATGTATACTTAAGTAATTTTTAGTATATTCGTGTAGCATGCCACGCAAGCATGCATGCAGCCACTACCTAATTGCAGAACATTTCCATCACCCTAAAAGACACCGTGTCCCCATTAGCTGTCAGTACCAATTCCCCTTCCCCCATCCCATGTGACCACTGATCTATTTTCGGTCTCTACGCATTTATCTGCTCTGGGCATTTCATATAAATGGTATCATGTAATATATGGCTTTTTGTGTCTGACATCTTTCACTTAGCATAGTTTTTCAAGGTTTACCCATGTTGTAGCTTGTAACACTACTCCACCCTTTTTAAAAAAATATTTATGAAGGCAAAATTCATGTAACATAAAATTATTCATTTAACATGAACAAGTCAATGGCATTTAGTACATTTTCAGTGTTATACAACCACCATCTCTACCAAGTTCCAAAACATTCATATCACCCTCAAAGGATAAGAATACCCATTAAGTAGTTACTCTTAATTTCCCCCTCCCCAGCACCTGGTAACCATCAAGCTGGATATTGGTGGAATCACACAAGATGTCACCTTCTGTAGTCATCTCACTTTGTGTAATGTTTCTGAGGTCCACATTGTAGCATATATTGGTACTTCACTGCTTTTAATGGCTAAATAATGTTACATTGTATAGATATACCACACTTTATTCATCCATTCAACTGTTGATGGACATTTGGGGTTTTTCTGTCCTTTGACTACTGTGAATAGTGCTACTATAAACGTGTATATATGGATTTTTTTTGAGTACGTGATTTCCGTTATTTTGGGTATATGCCGAAGAGTGGAATTGCTGGGTCATATAATTGAATGTTTAACTTTTTGAGGAACTGCCAAACTGTTTTCAAATGCAGGTAAATCATTTTACATTTCTACCTGGATATACAAAATGTCCAATGTCTCCACATCTCACCAAGACTTCTTTTCTTTTTTTTCATTATAGCAATCCTAGTAGGTGTGGAGTGGTATCACATATCAATTTGACTTACATTTTCCTAATAACTAATGATGAAAATCATCTTTATATGTACTTGTTAGTCATTTGAATATATATTCTTTGGAGAAATATCTATTTAAATATCCTGCCCATTTTTAAATTGAGGTATTTGTCTTTTTGTTGTTGAGTTCTAAGAGTTCTTTATATTATACCCTTATCAGATACATGATCTGCAAATATTTTCTCCCATTCTTTAGGTTATCTCTTTAATTTCTTGATAGTGTTCTTTGACACTACCAATTCTTCTATTTCCTTGCTGATCATGTGTCGGGTTGTCCTAGCCATTATTGAAAGTGGGATATTAAAACCTCCTACAATTATTATTGAATTGTTTACTTCTTTCTTTAATTCTGTTAGCTTTTGTTTCAGTATTTTGGGACTCTATTTTTAGGTGTATGCATGACTATAATTCTTATATCTTGGTGAATTGAGCCTTTTATTATTATATAATATCTTCTTTGTTTCTAGTAACATTTTTGCCCTAAAGCTTATTTTGTCTGATATCATTAATAATATAGCCACTTTGCCCCTCTTTTGGTTATTTATCATTTACATGAAATATCTCTTTTCATTCTTTTGCTTTAAATTTATTTGTATCTTTGAGCTGGGCACAGTGGTTCAGGCCTATAAAACTAGCACTTTGGGAGGCTGAGGCACAAAGATCACTTGAGGCCAGGAGTTTAAGACCAACTTGGGCAACACAGCGAGACACCATCTCTACAAAAACTAAAAAAAAATTAGCCAGGCATGGTGATGTGCATCTGTATAGTCTTGGCTACTTGAGAGGCTGAAGCAGGAGGATCACTTGAGCTCAGGAATTCGAGGCTGCAGTGAACTCTGATTGCTCCACTGTACTCTAGCCTGGGTAACAAAGCGAGACCATGTCTCTAAAAAATTTTTTTTAACTTTTTTTAAAAGCCTATCTATGTGGCCAGGTATGGTGGCTCACACCTATAACCCTAGCACTCTGGGAGGCCGAGGTGGGAGGATTGCTTGAGCTCAGAAGTTCAAGACCAGCCTGAACAAGAGCAAGACCCTGTCTCTATTGAAAAAAGAAAAAGAAAGAAAAAAGAAAAATCAGCTGGGCATGGTGGCACATGCCTGTAGTCCCAGCTACTTGGGAGGCTAAGGCAGGAGGATCGCTTGAGCCCAAGAGTTTGAGGTTGCTGTGATCTAGGCTGACGCTATTGCCCAGGCAACAGAGTGAGACTCTGTCTCAAAAACAAAAAAATAATAATAATAAAATAAAATAAATAAAAACCTATTTGTGTCTTTCAATCTATAATGAGTCACTTTAGACAACATATAGTTGGATCATGTTTTTCCATTCACTTTGCCAATCTCTGCCTTTTAATTGGAGAGTTTAATCTAGTTGAATTTAATATAACTACTGATAAGGAAGGACTTCTGCCATTTTGCTATTTGTTTTCTATATGTCTTACACCCTTTTTGTTCCTTAACTCCTCCACTACTGCTTTCTTTCATTTTAAATAGATATTTTCTAGTGTGCCATTTAAATTCCCTTGTCATTCCTTTTATTATATTTTTGAGTTATTTTCTTAGTGGTTGCCCTGGCAATTACAATTAACCTCTTAATTTATAACAATTTAGCCTAGATTAATACCAACTTAATTTCCAGATATCAAACCTTTGCTCCTACATAGCTCCACTCTGTCCCCATAGACACTATACTATTATTGTTACAAATTATATTTTTATACTTGCATGTTCATCAACATAGATTTATAAATATTGCTTTTGCAATTGTCTTTAAATCAGAATGGGGGGAAAAAGGAGTTACAAATAAACAAACAAACAAAAAACATTCATACTGTCTTTTGTGTTTACTCATATAGTTGTCTTTACCAGAGAGGTTTAGTTTTCATGTGGCTTTTAGTCACCATGTAGTTTCCCTTCATTTCATTTCAGCCTGACGGACTTTCTTTAGCATTTGTTGGAGCATTTGTCTATTAGCAGCAAACTATCAGTTTTTATCTGGGAATGTCAAGATTTATTTTTATTTTTGGAGGGTATTTTTGCCATATACAGAAGCCTCAGCCAAACATTTTTTTTACCTTGAGCACTTTGAATACATCATCCCAGGGCCTTCTGGCCTCCATAGTTTTTGATGAGAAATCAGCTGTCAATCTTATCGAGGACTCCTTGTAGGAGATAGGTTGTTTTTCACTTGCTTTTTCAAGATTCTTTAGCTTTTGTTAGTTTGATCATGATGTAGCTCTGTATGCACCTTTTTGAGTTAATTTTACTTAGAGTTTGTTGAGCTTCTTGAATGTGTAGATAACTTTTTTTAAATCAAATTTTAGTTTTCTGCCATTATTTCTTCAGATAGTCTTCCTTTGTCCTGCCCTTTCCTTCTCTGTCTCCTTTGCTTTCAGAACCAGTATTATGTGTATGGTGGGATCCCACAGGTCTCTAAGGTATTTTTTGCTTTACTCATTTTTCTTTTGCCCCTCAGACCAGATAATCTCAATTGATCTGTCTTCAAGTTGCTGATTCTTTTACCTGCTCAAATCTACTATTGAGTTCTTTCAGTAATTTTTAAATTTCAGTTATCAAACTTTTCAGGTCCAGAATTCCTATTTGGTTCTTTAAAGCATATAATTTCTATGTTTTTATTGATATTTTATATTTAGTAAGGCATTATTCTGATACTTTTAGTTCTCTAGAAATGATTGTCTTTAGCTTTTTAAACATATTTCAAATAGCTCATTTAAAGTTTATTCTAGTAAGTCCAATATCTGGGCCTCCTTAGGGGAAGTTCTGTTGATTTCTTTTTTCTTTTTTTTTTTTTCTTCCTATGTTCAGGTCACATTTGTTTTGTTTTTTTGCATGTCTTATAAATTTTTTGTTGAAAACTGGACATTTTGAATATTATAATGTGGCAACCCTAGAAATCAGATTCTCTCCTCTCCCCAGGTTTATTGTTGTTACTGCTCATTTTAGTTATTGTTGTTTGTTTAATGACTTTTATGAACTAATTCTGTAAAATTTTTATTCTCTGTTATGTGTGGCCATTGAAGTCTGCTCTGTTAGACCAATAATTGGACAGAAATTTTCTTAAATGCCTGGAACCAAAAATCTTACAAAGTTTTTGCCAAGAGACTGTGTGTGTGTGTGTTTGGGGCCCTGCCTTTAACCCTCAGCCAGGCAGTTTATCATTCTGCCTTAGCCTTCACTTCCTTCTTGTGCAGAGCCTCGAGGTCAGCCAGAGGTCAGAGCTCAGGGCCTTATCAGGTCTTTCCTGAGCAAGCATGGCATTCCAGATATCGGGAATACATGTGAGCTTTTCAAAGCCTTTGTGGACATCTCATTTCCCAGCCTTTCTTTCCAAAATCTCCGGTTTGTACCAACTGTTATCTCTCACCTTAGGCAGCAGCAGCTAAAACATTTGCCTGTCAATGCTTTTGACAAATACCTGCCCACACACTCCCTCCCAGTAGCTTTTGAACTGGGCCGGTTCCAAGTCAGGTGAAATAAAGATAAGCCTTTTGAGCTGGTCTTCCATGGAGCCACCACATGTGTTTTTAAAAAGAAAATACTTACAGCTGTTTTTAAATCAGTTCCATTCTGTCCCTCCAGGACCAGGAAGGCAGGCTATTCTTTTCCCAGCTACCCCTGAACTGGGGTGTGGGGTATGGGCCTGGGCTCAGCTACAGTGCTACAAAGCTCCCTGCTCTTACTGAGATTCAGTGTTTTCCTTGAATAAACACTCCCTGGTGGCTGCAAGCCTTTAGTTAATTTCCAGAATTCTAAAAAGTGGATTCTCATAATGTTTGCCGGCTTTTTCTTTGCTTTATGGACGGGCAGAATATTGGCTACCTTACTCCCCCATTTGCACTCACACAACTCCTCTCAATATTCTTTGCCATTACTTCTTGATATGACAACAATTTTGTAATATGTGGCGGTTGAAAAAGTAGAAAGATAATCTAATCTTTCCTTTAGCATGGTTGACTAAAATTTTTAAAAAATTATGGACAGTTTGAAAAAATTTCTTATAGCTGGTGAGCAATGTCACATTTAAAACCTCCTCCCAAGACCTCAGAAAACTCCTGCTCTTTGATCATAGTCGGCACAGTACCTACAACCAGTAGCCTAGCAGCCAGTTAGGCTTGGCCAGGCTCTTGCACCTTTTTTTGTCACTCATACTTCTCCCCTCACTGGGCTGGTCCTGGGGTCGGGGGATAAGACTCCTGGAGACTTGGGTCCTAGTGGACCTTGTGCAGGGTGCAAAGCAGCCTCAGTTTCGGATACTTCTCCAGTGTCAAAGATAGGGTTCAAGTCCTCCCTGACAACTGCCAAAGGCAAGCTGTCACAGGGGGGCCAGGTGATATAGAGGTAGCGCTGGCAGTCTGCCAACCCTACTCACAACTCCAGCAGCAGGGTATATACAAAATAGGCACAAAAATGAATATACAAACAACCCAAATGCCCATCGATTGATGACTGAATAAACAAAAAAAATGTGTTATATCCATACCATGGAATATTATTTGGCAATAAAAAGAAACAAAGTTCTGATACATGCTACAACATGGGTGAAGCTTAAAAACAGTATGCTAGGTGAAAGAAATCAGTTATAAAAAACCATGTATTATATGGCTCCATTTATATGAAATGTCCAGAATGGCCAAATCTATAGAGACAATATAGATTAGAGGTTGTCTGGGTTTCAGGAGATGGGGGCGGGAATGAGGAGAGATTGCTAATGGGTTCAGGGTTTTCTTCAGGGAGTGATGAAAATGTACTAAAATTAGACTATGGAGATGATTGCACAACTCTGGGAATATACTTTTAAAAATACTGAATTATAGAGTTTAAATGGGCCCATTTTATGTTGTTTGTATTATATATCAATGAAGCTGTTAAAAATTAGGAATATATAGGGGACCTCAGGCTTGAGCAAGACTTCTGGCCCCAGGCACAGCAAAGAACTGCTGCTGCTTCTTCTCTGGGGGACTGTGCTGAGCCTAGGAAGCGGCCCCGCAAATGGGGAACCCTAAGCTTAAGCAGCATTAGCTACTGGAAAATCTGCTTTTGGATATGTGCCAAGCCTTTTTCTGTTTTTTTTTTTTTTTTTTTTTTTGGTTGTTTATTTCAGGGTGCCAAAACCTTTTCAAAAAAATAATGTTGACACTGATTCTGGGGGGATAGGGAGGAAAGGCAATGAACGTAACCTAAACATTTGTACCCCCATAATATGCTGAAATAAAAAAAATAATAATAATGTTGACAGATACATACTCAGTTAAATTAACATTCCCATCTTCACTGGGTGAAAAGCTCATGGGTTAAGGTGAAGGGAGGAGGGTGGAAGGTGCCCAGGGGGAAGAAAAGAGTGACATTTAAAATATGTATTGACATATGAATAAAAATGAAATGACACATGAGCTCCTCAATTTAAAACAATTGAAATCAACCAAACAAATCTTTTCTTTCTTTTTTTTTCCTCTCACTGTAGCCCCTAAGACTCACACTAACATTGGGGCAACAGCCAGAAAATCAGAGTCAGCCTCAAAAGCAATAGCTGTGCCAGACAGATACCTTTGTAATCACATCTAAGAGACACCTCAGCTCATGGAATTCCACTCTGTAGTTCAGACGTCCCCTTGAACATGCACAGACGTCTTTTCCTGATTTTTCCATTGTCATTACCAGAACTGTGTTAGACCTTTCTTTGAACAACTCAGCAATTTCAAATAATACACGTTTATTACCTCACATTTTCTGTGGGTCCAGAATTCAGGCTTGGCTTACCTGAGTGTCCCTGGTTCACAAAGATGCGATCAAGGTGCCAGCCAGGGCTGCAGTCACATCAAGGCTGGCCTGGTGGAAAATCCACTTCCCAGCTCACTGTCATGGCTGTTGGCAGCATTTAGTTCTTTGACAGTTGTTGGTCTGAGAGCCTCAGAGTCTGGCTGGCTGAAGACATCAGTTCCTTGCCAGAGGAGCCTCTCTGCAGGGCAGCTGACCACGTGGAAGCTGGCTCCCCTCAGAGCAAGTGAGTGAGAGAGCCCAAGAGGATGCGCAAGACAGGGCCAGAGTCTCTTTGTAACAAAATCTTGGACGTGACATCCCATCACTTTGGCCATATTTTATTGCTAGAAGACCAGACCTATCTAGCTCATGCTCAAAGGGAGGGGATCCCACCCAGGGGAATGAATACCAGGAGGCAGGGACTACTGTGGCCATCTTTGAGGCTGTCTGCCATGCTAACTTTATGTGATTTTTCTTATTCCTGAAGATTTATTAACACATTCAACTTTTAAAATGCTCTGAAGCTGCATTGTCTGATATAAGAGCCATTAGTCACATGTGGCTATTAAACTTAAATAAAATTAAAAATTCAATTTCTCACTCATACTAGCCACATTTCAAGTGCTCAATAACTACATGTGCCTAGTGGCTCCCATATCGGACAGGGTAAATATAGAACATTTCCATCATTGCGGAAAGTTCTATTGCAAAAACAAAACAAAAAAAAAAACCCTCTCTCTTTAAAAAGATGGTTTTTCTCCAGAATTGCGAAGCAACAAACACATTTTCTGAGGTGCTCAGATTCTCTTTCTACATTCATTGCCACCCATATTGTTCCTGTGTTTCCTTTCAGGAACTCAGTTGTAACTAGTCTCTTCCCTTTCTGAATACATACTCTCAAGAAAGAAATAAACTAATTCACACTACAGTATAAATGACTATCTTTAGCCTCAGCATTTCTTCAAAAGTATTTTCATTTTAACAACACTAAATCTGAAAAAATAAATTTTTAATTGTGGCACTTTAGATACATCAGCTCTGCCGATTGGGAATTTTTTTTTTTTCTTTTTGAGGGGAGCTTTCAAGCTTTCTGAATGCTTTGAAACTTGAAGAATCCTTTCTGAAATGAGAACGCTCACCCCTGATCTATGTTGCTCTTGAATTCTGGGTTTCACATAAATTTTTCTCCAAGTAGTTAGCAACCTGGATCTGGATGTGTCCTAATTGAGCATCATATGTGCAAAAATCAAACAAATAATACAGCAGAAGCTTCTCTACATATTTATAACCAGGGACCACAAAGTCGGGTAAACTGCATTATGACATTTAATACCTAGCTTTTCCTCCTGCAATAAATGAATCCATCATTTAACTTGTTTCAGCCAGAAAGGCCGCCTTTCAGTCGCAGAAGGAAAACAGAAGTTCTTTGACAGAGGAGACAAAAAGCGCTGGAAATGACTCGGTTGGTTACCAACAACGTGCGTTTCCACCTGAGCTAACAGGCCGCTTATTAGATCCTGGTGCATAATATTAACCTCGGCGACTGGCGCAGGGTCGTTGCTGGTACAAACATAATTTGCCACATTGTCTCCATGTGATCATTTGGAAGCGCAGGGAGCTGTCTGTAATGACAGGTCACAGACATTCGCGACGCAGGCTCCTTTATGCATGCTCTGCCCGGGCTGGGCGCTGGCAGCCTTGCCACTCAGGCGCTTGTTTTTGTTATGGAACAAAAGCCTCACTCCCAGCTGTGGCGCCAAAATCTAGCTCGCACTGTACGAGTAACTGACAGCTCCGCAGCCAGGCGAAGAGGAGGCCGGGACGGGCTCCTCCAATAGCCGCGGCCGCTCGCGGCAGCCCCGCGTGTTTACAGGCAGCCCGCAGCCGGCGGGAAGGCGGCGACGCGGAAAACCAGGACGTGGAGTGCGCTCGGAGCGGGCACGCGCCCCGGCGGAGAAGTGAAAGTGAGCGAGGCCCGCCGCGGAGGAGGCATCCGCACTGTAACCTCCAGCCTGAGGCTGCTGGGACGCTGTGGATTTATTTGGTTCACCCCACCAGCCTGCAAGAAATTTCCCCGGCAAGTTCTTCATGGCTTCGTGTGTGCGGTCTCTGTGACTGCAGGGTGATGAAGTGGCAGGGAATGAGTTCCCTTCATTCAGGGGGGACTGACACGTAACCGTTTAAATCCTCAGTCCCCCGCCAGGTGCTCTGAAGTGACACAGAGGTGCGAGAAACTGAAGGAGCAGAAGGCTTGTATGGGAGAGATATTGATTGCTTCCTGCAAGCCTTCAAAGCCAAAAGTCATTACCATCATCATTAAGGAGGGTTATTAAACATTGAATTGTGTGTGCTGCTGTTGTGTATTGAACCATGTAAGTAAAAAGGACTTGTCCTCTGCCTTGAGTAGCTAAAAGATTAACATAGCAGGGAACGTTCCCAGGATATACTTTGCAAAATGAAGATGCAAAAATCTGTATCTGTCACACACTAGGCAGAGTCAAACAGATTCATGCCTGGTCAGTGGATGCTAGGAGCATCTAGCTTTGGGGGAAAATTAAATGACTTTGAGGTTGTGGTTTCTGAGCTGGAGGCAGTAGAGCTCAGAGTTTAAATGGTAGGTCCAGAGTCCACACACCTGAGTGCCTTTGCTGGTTCTGCACATGTGGGTTGTATGATTTTGGAGAAGACAGCCCAGCTTCCCTGGGCCTCTGCTTTCTCATCAATAAAATGGAGATAATATATCCAGACTTGCTGTGAAGATCTCATGGGATAATTGATGTAAAGTGCCTGACACTTGAGAAGCACACAATAAACAAATGTGGTTAGTTGATAACAGTATCTGATGGAGAATTTTCCAGAAATAATGGAGAAAAGCATTTAGGACAGTTTACCTGTCCTAACACATAATGAGCACTCAGTGTTGATGCTGCCGCTGATGAGCATATCAGACAAATCCTGGCTTTACCAGTTACCACTTATGTTTCTTAATCTTGCTGTGCCTTGGTTTTCTCATCTGTAAAATGGGTATAATAGCAGTACCTACCCCACAGCACACTGAGAAAATCAAATGAGGCCCATGTAAAGAAACTGGCACCTGGCAGCACTCAATAAGTGCCATCTATTATTACTAATAATGATTACTATTATTATTGCTTTCAGCATCTGATGGATTTTAGAAGGTATGGCTTGGAGATAGACTATATTCTCACAATATAATTCAAGGACAGGAGGAGAATGAAGTTTTCCTTAGGAACATGTCCCATCTTCCCTTCTGTGCCTCTCATCCCTTCAGATTTAGGTCCTCTCCTCTTCTCTGGTCTCCTAAGTTTCTTTCTCTGCCACTGCACTCTGACATCACCCAGTCCTGTCCTCTCTGTAGCACTTCTTTATTAAACTTTTGCTTTTGAGATCATTGTAGATTTACATACAGTTCTAAGAAATAACACAAAGAGATTCTGTGTACCAAGTTTCCTTCAACGGTAACATCTTGCATTAACTACAGTACAATGTTTTAACCAGGATATTGACACTGATACAGTTTACCTTGTTCAGATTTTACTAGTTTTACATGCAGTGGGGGGGGGGGTGGATTTAATTCTGTGTAATTGTATCACAAGGGTAGATTCATGTGATCATCATTGAAGTCAAGACACAGAAAAAGGATACAGTGTCTTTTGTACTTTTTACCCCAGACGTTCACTGGTTACATCCACCACCCTTTTACTATAAAACTTTCTCCTGAGTTCAAAGACTTGCTAAGAGCTTGCTTGGCTTCTCACAAATAAATTCTGGCTAAGGTATTGATGGACGATGACTGTTGAATTGATTCTCAAGATAATTGTATTCTCAGAGAGAGACCTTTAATGATTTTACTCTAGGGAATGAGCAGTAGAAGAATATCAGGAAGCCAGCTAAAGGAAAATAGAGCTCAGAATTTTCACTCAACTTTAAATGTGCATGAATAAAGTTGGGTGGTGGGGAAGAAGCCTGAAAGGGCTCCAGGCTGATTCATCTAAGTGGAAGTCTAAAGCACATGCATACACATAAGCACACACCTTGAAAATGAGAAACATTTCAGAGACTTCTCCCTTTCATCCAACTATAGTCCATTGGAATAAATAAGAAATCTCCCTGCTGCAGCTGAAGGACTGGGTCTCATTCCTGCTCCCTGTGAATATTGCAGGGAAGAAGTTAAACAGTCAGTCACTGCCCAGGCTTGCAACGTAATATAACTCCTGTCATCTCAATTGAACCTGAAACTATTCCACTAAAAGTTACTCTCTCATTTAGGTCCTCACAAATCCACTGGCTATCTACAAATACCTTTGGGGAGAGCAAGTCACCAAATTCAATGCTTCTTAACTTAATATGCATAGGAACCACCTGGGGATCTTATTAAAGCCCAGATTCTGATGGGGTGGAGAGGGTTGAGATTCTGCATTTCTAATAAGCTTCCAAGTGATACTGATGTTGCTTGATTGAAGACCACACTTTGGGCATCGATGGTCTAGCAGTTGTTCTCAAATTTAGCTTTCATTAGAATCATCTGGAGGGCTTCTTAAACCTGAAGGCTGGGCCCTACGCCCAGGTTTTCTGATTCAGTATGTCTGGGGCCTGCCCAAAATTCTGCATTTCTAACAGGTGATGCCGTGTGCTTGCTTGTCCAGACCAGGTGTTGAAAACCACAGCTATATACCCAGTGTGTCTGCTTTCTTTACTCCTGAGCGAAATTGGAGAATATCACACAGTCCTATGGTGGAAACACCACTTGTGGAAGCTGATGTCAGCTGCTCTTTCAGCCTGGTGTACCATGGCCCTCACCTGTGTCTCTTCCTTCTCCCATTTGGCTCAGGGGCCTGTGCTGATTTCCTCTGCTCTCCTATGGCCACCAGCACACCCTCTGACATTTCTCAGAGAAAATAGAAGCCCTTGGGTTGGAACTAACTCAAGTTTCTGTCTGGCCCCCTACTCACAAAAATATCCACATCTACATACATTCTGGCCCCCATCTCCTATAGGAGAAAAATAAATGTCCTTCCACCTATACAAAGTCACTCCATTTGAGCTCTGGGAGTACCCCTGGGAGGTCTTTCTTCTTCACTTATCCCTCTTAATTCCTATTTCTTCTATCTTTTATTTTAACAATATCCAAGTCTTTCCATCTTCAAAAAGTCCTTTCTGTGTCCTACTTCTTTTACTCCTTCAATAGTCAAACTTCTAGTAATAAAAATCTGTAATGTGCATTGATTACTTCCTTGATTCCCAGACATTTAACAAATCCAGTGCAATCTGCCTTTCATCCTCTTGTTAACATAACCAACTTGTTACCAAATTCTGTGGCAATTTTCAGTCTCCATCTACAATCTCAAGGCACATTCCTTACTTTAGCAAACATCCCTGTATGGTAATGATTCCTATTTCAGGCAGGATCCAAGCGGGAAAACAAAAAAGTCTAAAAATATAAGGAATTTAATTCCTATTGGTGATGGAAGAGCTGAGGAAACAAGCAGAGGGTGTTGAGACAACCCAGAAATTAGTGAGGACAGGAAGCTGCCGCCTTTTTAGGTGGGGGGACAGAAGGAAGAGGTGGGGCTACCGCAGCCTATGGCTCCGCTGACTTGTGGAAACTGGAGCCACTGGTCTTTGTGGCAGAGCTGGAGCTTGGAAGAAAGCCCAGTGGGAAGACATCCCTAGAGCAGAGACAGGGAGAAATTCCCTGGCTTCTGCTTAACTCTCCAATCTCCTACCAGTGCCCGTGAGAAGGGAGTCTGGGAGAAACAGCTGGCAGAGGCTGGCTGCCTGTGAGAAAGCATAGAGCCAGGTGAGAAATGGACCTGATGACAAATAGGTCAAGGAGAAGCACAGCTCCTTCATGACACCCCCTTACCCCCAGATCTCTCTCTCTTCCTCTCTCTCTTTTTAGGGATAGGTTCTTGCTCTGTCACCCAGGCCGTAGTGCAGTGCCACAGTCATGGCTTACTGCAACCTTGAACTTCTGGGCTCAGCAATGCTCTTGCCTCAACCTTCAGAGTACCTGAAACTACAGGTGTAAGCTACCATGCTTGCCTAATTTTTCTATTTTTTTGTAGAGACAGGGTCTTGCTATATTGCCCAGGCTGGTCTCAAACTCCTGGTCTCAAGCAATTCTTCTGTCTTGGCTTCCCCAAGTGCTGAGATTACAGGTGTGAGCCAATGCTCCTCGCCAGATCTATCTCTTAAACGTGGAAAAACTATCACACAACTCAACTTGGATGTCCACTGGCCCCTGAAATTCAACCTTTCCTAAATGGTGCTATGTCCCCAACAAGCCTGCTTCCCCTACCTCAGTGACTATCACCAAGATCAACAACTAGTCCCAAGAGTCCAAACCAGACAATTGTCCCTGGTTCCTTCTTTTCTCGTTCTGCCCACATCCTGTGGTCACCAGGTTTTGTTGATGTCTGCTTTGCAGCTATTTCTCAAATCTGTCCTCACCTCACTTTACCCTCTGGTGCAGCGTTAGTTCAGACCCTCTTTATTTCTACCTGAACGAAGGCAGATCCCCCTGACTCGGCACCACTCCCTTCTGGTCTCTCCCATGCTGCTGCCAGAATAACCGTCCTGACATGCTCACTGAAACACACACATCACCTGCTCAAAATCCTTCAGAGTTCCCCCAATAAGATCCCCAAAGTCCTCCTAGGACAGGCACAAAATAATACTCAGTGCCTGACATTGGATTCTCCTTCTAGGAAGGAGAAGACTCTAAAGAAAAGGAAGTGGAAGAGACCCAAAGTGGAAGGAGTATGAAGTATATTGTCCCTGACATTCCCAGTTTCCTATGGTGAAGCTGGAGACAAGGCCCGCTTTGAGAAAGGTACTTAAAACCGACAGGGAAATAATATCACTAATAGTAGGGTAATATAGAAGTAATGTAGGAAAAAACCTGTGAAACAACATGGGTAATGAACTGAAAATCTATTGGAAAAGATTTAGCAAAAATATTAAAGATCATTATTTTTATATGCAAGATCATCACTAGCTATTTCTTCTCTTCTCTGAGAACTGAATAAGGGAAAATAGCCACTCAGGATAAATAGAAGAAATCCTTTTGTTCATGTGTGGATTATTATATATTGTTATGTGTTAGTGAAGACCCAAGACTACTCTTGTGTTTTTCTTTTTGCTCATCCTTCTTAACCCTTTCTCTTTCTTTTCATTCCTTTCATGTTCTTCATTTTTCGTCTCTTCCTTCCTCTTCAGTTCTGGGAAGGAGCAAAACGCAATGATATTTAGAACAGGTTTTGTTTGATATTCCAGCTTAGGGCGGGGGTCTCGGAAGTCAGCTTTGCCTGCCATGTGGCGAGAGGAAGCGAGGCATCAGGTGGCACTGTGGCTGTGACGGGTGAATAGACGTAGCCACCTGGGCCGTGGGGATAGTGATGTTTGTATGTAGGAGGTGGTGGGACATGCAGTCCTACCACACCTTTTACAGGAATAAGAGAAAAAAATTGCAAGTAATCTCTGTATCCACAGGGAAAGAAATGGAAGATTATCAAGGCTGCTATGCCCACCCCAACCCTCCTTCATCCACGCTTGTTGTGGGCCAGGACAGTCTTCATATCTACAATGGTTTAAGGAAAATTCTATACCTAATAAGCATGGTGAGTACTGTGGAGCTTTTACACTCTTTACAAAATTGTACCTGACTCTCATTTTTTTTTTTCATATTAACAGGCATAACAACAACAAAAATCTTACAACTAGCTTTTAAGAAATCCCAGGGACATTTATATCAGCATGTGCTGAGGTCTCATTATATTTTATGGCTTTCAAGACTCTCATAATAGGTTGCTGGGGTTAATTCAGGTACTTTTTCCCCTGGAATAGCTTGAGAATAAAATAACAAACATAGAAACTAAAATGGTGTAGATAAAAATAGTACTGGAGGCAAAGGGGATAGATTGGCAGCTTTAGATGTCTGACTACCCTCAAACCTGAGAACAGGCTAATCGGAAGCCTGATGAAGTAATGAATGAGAATTGTTAATAATAAGCTAAAATTCAAAACATTCAGTTTTTAAAATTAGGTAGGTATATGCATAGTTATGGTAGTTTGGATTTGGATGTGCCACAAAGTATCCCAGGTGTGATTCTGTTTCCTTAATTAGCTCAGTTAGATTCAACTAAAAATGGATCTGTAAAGTAGAAAATGATCCTTGGAAGGTCTGAGCCTAGACACTAGCCACAAGTGGCTATTGAAATTTAACTAAAATTAAATAAAACTTAAAATTCAGTTCCTCATTTGTAGTGACTGCATTTTAAGTGCTCCATAACTACATGTGGCTGGTGGCTACTGTACTGCACAGATATAGACCATTTCCATCACTGCAGAATGTTCTACAAGATAAGCCATTTGTATGCTTGTGTTTGTATTAATGTTAAATATATTAAAGGAACTAGGTTTAGTATTTTGGAAAACATTGCTTACTAGAGATATTATTATGCTGATTATTATTATTTAGGCTGGAAATACTTCTATTAGGATGAGAGGATTAACTAACGGTTATTAACTAAAATACAGATAGAAAGGCATGTGATCAACAACTAAATAAATGAGAATCAAATCTGAAAACTAAGTTTTAAGAATTGCTCCCAGCAATAGCACATCCTTAGAGTATAAGAAAATTATTATGTGAGATAAGCATGTAAACAAAATAATAGTGGTTGAAATGAAGACTTGCTGCAAGAAAATTTTAAAAAGGAAATGGGAATTGAAGGAAAACAATGATGAATTCTAGCAGAGGTCATTAGTACAAACATTGGGGGAAAACAGTGAAAAGAATTTATAAATAAAATCGGTGAAAAAAGGAAAAGAAAAACCCACAGGTAAATCTAAAGATTTGGTGGAGTGTGGGGAGGGAAGAAACTTAGAAACAAACAACAAAGCTAGAAAAGTATTTGCAGAAAATGTAACAATAGGGTTTTCAATGTCAAGAGCTCATACAAGTGCATAAGAAAAACCTGGATTCCATTAGGCTTATGGGCAAAGGATAAGAAAAGAATTTGCAGAAGGGAAAATAAAGCTCGAGCACATGGGGAAATACTTTTCCTCATTAATGATCAAAGACATAAATTAAAATGAGATTTGATAGAACACTTGTAAAGTAGCAAAGGGAGAGAATGCTGGAAAGAGTGAGATATGATGAAAGCCACTCTCCTGCGGTTGTCAGGGTGCACACGGGGGCGTCGCTCTTTTGTGAAGCCACCTACTGAAATGTATCAAGAAAATGCGCTCAGCATTTGACCGCGGACTCCACTTCTGGTGCTCATCCTAAGGAAAGAATCCAAAAGGTGTAGAATGCTTTCTGCACAAGGGTTGGCAGCACTGTATTCCAATAGCAAAACATGGTGAAATCATGGCACAGCTCGACACAATATTCCGTAGTAAAAATTATGCCATGAAGGGTTTTTGCTCTTTATTTTTAAGTTAACAATGTAATCATATTTGAATACATTCTTTCTAAAAAGCCAAAAAACAGAGAAAGGGGGGGACCTCCTTGGCCCACCCTCTCAGGCCCATTCACCTCCCCGGAGGTTAGAGGGAGGTATCCTACAGACACTTTGTCACCCATCTAGCCAGCCACCTGAGATCACACTGTGTAGACGTATATAGCATATTTTGTAGAGCATTGTTTAAAACACAAGTGAGATCTTGTTGTAAAAAGTATTTTATAACTTGTTCTTTTCACTTAAAAATGTGGGTCCTTCTCCTTTTAGTACACAGCAACTTTCCTTACTCTTTTCAGTAGCTGCATCGTGATTCACACGTGGCCAAAGTCTTCTTTTTAAGCCATTCTTCTTTTGATGAATATTTATGCTGTTTTCAATATTTTGCTTATAAAATCAGTGCTGCAACAAGCACCTTCTCTGTGCTCCTTTGTGCTCATAGAGCAATGTTGCTCTAGGATGGATAGCTAGAAGTAGAATTGCTGACTTCGAATGGCAAGTGGATTTTAGAATTATGATAGCTAACTGCAGCAGTATACCGACATATGACGGATTCATACAACAGTGTATGCGTACTCTTTGTAACACTGAATATTATCAAAGCTTTAACGTTTTTACCAATCTGGTAGACAAATAATACATCCAATTGTTTAAATAATACTGAATTATTTGTATTTTGCTGCATGTTAATCCTTGGTTCCATGTTGAAAATATTCATAACTATCTTTCATTTATTTTAAAACTTTTAAATAGCACCTTTTGTGATAAAGTTTAAAAGTTTTTTGTGCTCAAATTTATCTCCCACTTGCTATGGCTCTGACTTGGTGTCAAGTTTAAAATGGCTATCATTCCCCACAGATTATAAAAATACACATGCACATTTCTGCTAATATTTTTATGATTTATTTTTGCCCTATTAGCTCTATATCATCTACAGGCTATTATAAAATTAGGTGGAAAAACAATATGAAACAAAAAGATGATGCATAGGAGAGAAATGAAAATAAATATACCAAAACAACTACATACTAAAACAGTTATCTTTGGGAAGGGAGATTGAATGTGATTTTTTTTTTCCCTCTACTTGTTTGTATGTTTCAGATTTTCGATAGCATTGGTTTTATTTATAATACATGATGGCCTTTTTTGTTGTTTTTCTGCCCAGTGAGGTAACCAGCCTTTTCCTCTTTAACTACATGGTTTGGTGAAGGCCACCAATCACAGAATTCCGCCTGTGGCCACAGGTGTGGGCTCATGATCCAGACTGGGCTATCTAGAAATCCTTCTCTGGGATTTCTCTAACTGATACAGGTGGCAAAGGGTTCCCCTTCCCCTGGCCACAAGGCTGATGAGTGTGTGGCCAGAGCTGCCTGTGGACTTGTTTCCAGTTGACCAGATAATGAAACAAGTGATATGCACCTACACTCAGAGAAAGAGTGACAAAGACAGAAAGACAGAGGACCACACATCACTTAAGGCCCCATGTCTAACTTTTGTCAATCTCAGGTTCATCTGTGGTTGAGTTACCTGAGCTGATGAATCTCTCTCCTCCCATCTTTTTTTCTTTAGTGTAAGATTTCAGTTACTGGTACCAAAAGGACCCCGTGTAAAAAAATCTGTAGGAAAAGTAAGAGAGAAAAGCTTCAGAGTTATGACAATATCATTCGTAGGGAATAATTACACATCTTGGACTGAGCAATCCTCATGTAGTGGAAAGGGAGGTTAATATAAATAATATAACATAGCAACTATTAGTTTTTAGCCATTAGGCATTTTATTACCAGAAATAACTAGCAAAGTAAGACGGTAGCAATAAAAGGCATAATTTTACAATTTCTGTATTCCCAACAAAGCAGGGAGGGTGCTGTTTTGGTGACGTTGCTAGGGACAGAGATGGCAGTCCTAAGACACAGCACCTAGAATCGGCTTAGAAGATATGTCTATAAATAAACATATCAACATACATTTGTTGACATATATATTAGACTCCATTTATAGATTTTAGTAATGGGAATTTGACTTAAAACATACTTCAGGTTGATATATTATGGAACTCAAGAGTTAAAAGACCTTAAAAAGTGCAACTCATTCATATTACAGCTGTGAACTCTGCCAAGATCGGGAGACTTAGCTAGTGTAACATGACTAGTAATCCCAATAATGGGGTTCAACCCAAGTCCCTGGAATTCCAGTCCAGTTTCTTTGTATTGCCTCTCAAGTGCCAATAGCAGATGACTAAACTGACCAGGAAACATCAAAGATAAAAATCATACACACACACACACAGAAATAGCAAATATGTGTTATATTTAAAACTGCTATCATTTTTATACTTAATTTAAAAATACAAGTCTTTAGGAGGTATTATAGAGAACTACTATATTGAAAGTACATTGTGTTGTTAAAGAGAGTTTAAGTTAATTGCTCATAGAAGAAACATTTATCTGGGTGGAAGTTTATGCTCGACTTAGACAAGCTTTCAGTCTGAGGGTTGTAATAGATAAGCGATTCTCTTAACCTTAAATCTATTTTTCATACGGTGCGATAACAGTCATCATCAGAAGTCATTTTTAAGTTTCCCAGAAGTGTGGAAAAACTAACCTAATCTTACTTTCATAACCTTTTTAAAGGGCAAAATTTTACTTTTGGTTTTAAAATCATTTTTAAAAAGAGCTATCACTCTCAACAAATCCAATTATTTAAGTTTCACAAGGTCATAAAAGAGCTGTCACTGGGGGATAAAAGTTTGTTGTATTTCTGCCCTGCATAGGGTTACACCTCATGATTTGGGGAGCATGATTATTATTTTTCTGAATCTTAAAATTTTAAGAAACTGAACATAATGTCACATTGAGCCTGATTTTCTTTATATAATTTTGCAGATACATGTAAAAAAAAAATGCTCTGGGTAGCTCTGGGGCTCAGAACTCAAGGGCTTACGAGCTGCTGAGGATCAGAGGAAACCAGACACAAGGCAGCTGCTGTGGGGTTATGGAGAGATGCTCACTCCAAAGCCCACTCCTGCTCTTCCTCTTCAGGGCTTCTCAAAGTGTCCAGCCAAAGCACGTGACAGCAGGGGAGAACGGAGTCTATCCAAGGGAAGTAGACAGACTCCACGGAAGCAAGTTTTCATTCAAATTTCACATTATACTCCGTACTATTCTTAAGTTTGTTTTAATATAAAGGAATGGGCATTTCTTTAGTTTTAATATAAGGGAATGAGCATTACTTTATATTAAACCTCCAGCACTCTCTACCCCCTCCTCTACTTTATTTTCTCTATGGCACTTCTTGCCTCTACGAAATCATATAGTTCACTTATTTTCTTTGATTGCTGTCTACTCCTTTCCCCAATGAGGGTTATTTAGTTCATTGCTGCACACCAGCACCAAGAACAAGGCCTAGCACTGAGCAGGACTCAATAAATACACTGGGAATGGACGATGGAGTATTTTAGATGAGAATGTGTTGAATTGGACTGTCCTGGAAGGGGTGCCCCCTTTACCCCGTGGCTCAGAGGCATACATTCTCATTGTCAGCAGCAAGCACACTCCTAGTTTTGGAAGAAAAAAATGCGTGACATTTAGAGAATGTGGGGGAAAGATGCAGCAGTGACTCCTCCCCGCTTGCTTGGCATCATGAGATATTAATATTTCTTGACTTTGGAGCCCATGCCATGAGTGTAGTGTGTCATGAGCCTGTATCATGAGATATTTTGTTGATTCTTGATGAATTAGGTCTTTTGATTTTATTCCCACTAAATGTTCTCTGATTGCACGAGGGTGGTCTTCAGTGGTCTGCTCTTGCTTGGACAATGCTGCTCTCCCTGACCATCCAGATCCTTCTTATCCCTCAAAGCCCAGCGTAGGCCAAACTTCTGGGAAATTAGCCTTCATTTAATAATATGAATACTAAAGCCACACAGGGGGAAGCCTCTCTAGCTCTGTGGGGCCAGGTAATTGATGTATATGGGATCTGCTGAAATGGCCTGAAAGAACAAGCCGATTTCAACGTGTAATACAGCAATTTTGAAAGAAAGTACAATAGTGGACCATCTTCCACTAAGCCACAAATACCAATCACCGATACACTTAACTCTGCCTTTCCTCTCAGTTCTCAGGAAAACATTTACTTTCTTTCATCTATAGCAATTTCAGACCCAAAAGGCTTTATCTTTGGTCTGACCACGGCCCCTTGACAAGATGCAGTTGGGCTTTAAAAGCACGTTTTCCTTGTTACTGACATTTCTGAGCTTACTTAAAAGAGAGCTACCTTGTTATTCTCCAAGAGTATCCTAAGCTACCTTGTTTATATACCACCACCAACAAATTTAGTATAACAAGCCCTTATATAGACCTTACCTTGTACAGGAATTCTTCTAAGCTGATTACATTTACTAACGCATTAACCTACAAAACAACTTAACTGTTAGATAGATACTACTATGATTTCCATTTTACAGATGAAGAAACTGAGTCACAGAGAGAGGATGAGTACGGCCATGTAGTCAGTAAGTTCCAATGCTGGATTCGGGCCCAGGTGTTCTGGCTCCTGAGACCATGCACCTAACTACTAGCCCACCTGCCTCACACCTCTGTCCTCCTCTACCACCTTCCTGGTGCTGGTCTGCCCACCCCATACCCCTGATCTTGACTCTTCCTGGTCAGAGAGAGACCCTGCCGCCTCTCTCTAAAATCATCTCCCCAACCAACCAAGCTAAGTTTCTTCCAATGGGGATGAAACCACCTTAAGGACCCTTCCCTGCATTCTTTGCAAACACCCACTGATACTGATTCATTCACTTCTTGGCTGGTCCCCGCTATTCCACGCTTTAATCAGACACACCCATCTCTTAAAATGCTCAAACTGTTTTCTCTCTCTGAATTCCTGAATGCAATATTTACAAATAAAAATTCCAACCAGAAAAATGCCACGATCTAAATGGGGCTTTGGGGATATCAATCCGGTGGTGGTGTCTAAAGGGGAGCAGGGGAGGGTGTGTGGGTGAGAAACTGGGTGTAGAATTGGGTGAGAAGCTGGGTGTTTGTAACTCTGTTAGAAACTTTCACTTTTGAAGTCATATAATAAGAGCTCTGGGAATGGAAAGGAAGGGGTGGATTCAAAAGGCATTTCAGAAAGAACAATGGATTGGACTTGTGGGCAACTACCTCTAGGGATGAGGTAGAGAAGGGAGTTAAAATGATGCCGCTATTTTGGGCCTGAATGATTATAATGAGAGTGTCATTACCTGAAATAGGCATATCAGGAAGAAGCTAGTCTGATTCAGGGAGAAGAAAAAGTTCATGTTAGCATCTTCGTCATCATTCCTGTTCAACAGTTGGAAGACACCGTAAGTGAGCATTTAATGAGTCCCTTTCAAGAGTCTAACAAGGCACATGATGTTAAATCTCCAACAATAATTAGCTGAGGGTGAGAACACCTTTTACACTGGCCTCATGGAGGTGCCTGCCAGAGTATTTGATGAATAAGATCCTCCTTAGCCCCTCTGCTACAGGGGTGGAATTGGGGGTATGATTTGAATGTAAAGAGTATGGCTTACTACATAGCCTAACCCCAAACAATCGCAAACAACTTTCTTCCGTCGCACCTAAAAATCCTCAAAAAGTGGCAAAGTCATTAGTTGTATGGCAGACTGGTTATGTGCTTGATTTCCAGGCTTGCTCTTACTTCATATTAATTTTTTAAATAACAAACTCAATCTTGAACCCCTACCCCTATTTGTTTCTTCAAAGGCCGGGGCAATGCCAGTAGACGGTCTACAGATTGAGCGGTGAGAGCAGAAAGCGTCTTGGAATTTAGCCATTATAATCTGGCACTCAAGGTAGAAATGTAGAAGTAAACGCTGAAAGAGTTACAGACACAGTGCCAAGGCAGCTCAAGAGGCAGGGAGGGCCTAGGTTGGTGCGTCCAAAGAGATTGGTAGACAATGTCATGAAGCACTCTTTCAAAAATCCAAACGACTCTGTTGATTCATATTAGGAATGGACCCCCAACCTCGGATAGCTACACCTTCCCCATTTCACACAAGCTCAGGAGTCATCTCCATGCACATCAGTGAGCACGGAAATGACCTGCAGCAAAGCTCTGCGTTCAAAGTCTAACTGTGACCGACAGCCTTACTTCTAGTAAAGTCTACACCCCTCCCCGCGGAGGGAACAAACCGCTCCGGGTGAAGCGTTTGCCCCGGCGTCAGAGCCAACTGCTCTGAAGCGCCAGATTTTCGGAGACTGTGGGTAGGGGAAACGAATCCAGTCCGGGTTTTGACTGAACTGGGGGGACCGGAGGGCTGTGAGGAATGGCTCGCGAAGAGGGGGGCGGCGGTGGAAAATACACAACACAAACAGCTCGCGCCGGAGGACGGCGGCGGTAGGCCCGGAGCGCGCGGGCGCAGCCGGCCGGGAGAGGCGCGCGCGGGCCCGGCCGCCGGCCGCATGGAGCGCAGCGCGGCCCGCGGCTCCCGGGCGGCGGCGGCGGCGGCGGAGGCGGCAGCGCGCCGCTCGCTCACACCCACCCCCGCCCGCGGCCGCCGCGCCGCCCCGCCGTAGCCGCCGGCCGCCGGCGTCCCCGCGGGCCGGTCCAGCGAAGGCGGCGCCCGCGCCTTTGCAGCCAGTGGCAGCTGCGAGTCCGGGCGGGCGGCTCCCGCAGCCCCTGGCAGCCCCGCGCCCCGGGCGCCCGCGGCCACAGCGGCCGCCGGTAGAGGAAGAGGAGGAAGAGGAGGAAGAGGAGGTGACAAACTCCCCGGCTCCGCGGCCCGCGGCCCCGCGCTCAGGCATGCAGGCGCGGCGTCTAGCCAAGCGCTCCAGCCTGGGCGGCCGCCGGGGGGGCGCCGCGCTGCAGCCGGCCGGGCCCGCGTCCGCGCCCGCCAAGGAAGCCTCGCTGCCCGGGCTCCCGCCCCATGCCCCGGGCCCGGCTTCGGCTCCCGCCCCCGCCCGGGAGAGCTGGAGGCCGCCGCTGCCGCCGCCGCCGCGCGGCGCTGGGACCGGCCCCCCTCGGGCCGCCGCCGCCGCCTCGTCGCCGGTGCTGCTGCTGCTCGGGGAGGAAGACGAGGACGAGGAGGGCGGGAGCAGGCGGCGGAGGGGGCTCGGGCGGGTGGAAGAGAAGCCCCGAGGCGGCGCGGAGGAGGAGGATGACGACGAGGAAGATGAGGACGAGGAGGTGGTCGTCGAGGTGGTGGACGGCGACGACGACGACGACGATGGCGAGGAGCGTTTCGTGCCCCTCGGACCCGGCCGTGCGGTCCCCAAGGGCCCGGCCCGGGGCGCGTTGAAGGTGCGTGCTGGGCGCGGTGGGGCGCGTGGAACCCGCCAACCCGGGGAGGGGACTACCCCGGGTCCCGGGGCGAGGCGCCTGGCTGAGGCCGGGCACCGGCGACCCGGAGAGACCCGGACGGGAGGGGTGTGTCAGGCGGCGCCAACGGCGGCGCGGGGCAAGGCGAGGGAACTGTTGATGTGCTTTCGCCTCTGGCCCCCTGCGCCTCTCGGGGGCAACCGCTGCCCCTTTCCTCAAAGGCCGGGTCGGGCTTGACGCCCGGTGTGGGCGCCGGAAAAGGACGCTTCTCCCCGGCGGGGTGGGGAACTTGCAGATGGGACGAGGTAGGCGCCGGTTTGTGCCTTGTGGGGACTGACGAGGTTGGGGGGGGGTAGGTGAGATTTTATTTTTCCCCAAGGAAGCAGGACTTATTTTGAGGGCTATTCAAGCTCATTGAAACTAGAAAGCACCTTTTCTTGTCAATCTCTCAGCCCCTTCTTCCACCCAGGAACAATTGTTGATGAGTTGCCATCGCAGGCGCTTCCGAGAGAACCGGTAAACCCAGTACAGCAATAACCAAGCCCTAGGTTTCTGCGTGCATTTTGCTAGCAGCCTTTGGCATTGCCCCTCGCCCACCCGTGTTTAAACTCGACATCGTTTAGCATGTGACGTTTTCCTTCCTCAAAATTGCAATTAAAAAAAAAAAAAAGAGGAAATCGGAAAAATAAAGCTGGGGGGGGGATTTGGCGTTTAAAATGGAAATGAATTTCTGCTGAGAATTCTAGCGAAGTCCCCCTGTGCACTGAGGCACCGAGAGATCTTTCCGTTTGTGTATCTTCAGGAGATAAGGGTTTTATTATTACACAACTGACTGGTTGGGCTTTCAGGCATGCGATTGGACAAAGCAAACCACGTTGAGGTTCATGCACGGTGTATGTTGCTAAGAAGTTTTGAGGGCAGCAAGTGGTAAGGGATGGACTGAGTGATTTTTGTCGAGTGGTTCTTAAAATCAGCCGAATAACTACTTACTGGAGTTTTCAGAAAGCATTGGTATTTCAGGAAGACAAAATACATAGACAGACGAGTTTAATAGGTAGAGACAAATCTTTGGGGGCTCACACAAAAAAGGTTAGCTCCTCAAAACTTGAAATTGCATTTCCAAAGAAGAATAGCCCCAGAGTAGATATGGGTACACATTTCCTTCCTAGACCACCCTGGAAGTACCAGCTCTGGGAGTGAGAAATTTTCAGCAGATAGACATTTGGGGTGATAGTTTTTGACAGCTGCTTGTTGAAATCCAAACCGTGACCACACTCATTACCATGATCTGCTGAAAAGACTGCATTGTATGGCTACAGGACATAGCTCGGTTTGAAATTAAGTCACATGGTGTTAGTGACATTGAATAACAAAAGTAGTGACTCCTTGGCATTTTTGTCCAGAAATACTGAAAATGTGTCTTGTGGTTTGAATAGTGATTTTTGCATAATTTGTGATAGAAACATTAATAGTCTGTGCTTTGTGATCAAAGCAAGCCCAATGTAGGAAAAAAAATCAAATCTATAAAAACAGAATAACTGGGGTGTGATAATTCACATTATCAAAAAAGATTTTTCACATCTCCAAACAAATTTCTTTTGCATTGTTTCAAAATGGGCTTCATTTTATAACACTTTGGTTTGCTCACAACTTTTCAGAAACTGATACAGTATATTGTGTAGTTTGAGATATTATTTTATTAATATTTTATTTTTTACCATTTTAAAGACACTGTATCTGAAGAGATTTTCTAATTTAATATAATTTTATTATAATTCATATAAGAATGTTAACATTTTACATCTATTCATGTATTCATTTATAAATTAATATTTATTGAGCACCTGTTATGTGCCGGTGCTATTGTAGAACACAGCAGTAGACACACCTTCCTGGTGCTCACATCTAGTGAGAGACATCAGAGCAACAATCAAATAAATAAGCAAGCAAGCATGACACTTCAGGTTGTGATGCATCCTGTGAACGAAACAATGATATCTTAAGTCTCAGAGGAAGAAGAGAAAGCTACTCTGGGGGAAGACCTCTCTGAGGAGGGAACCTTTGATCTGAGATCTGGGACACTTAGCTTTGGAAGATCTTTCCAGGCAGAGGAAGTACCAATTGCAAGTCTTGAGGTGGGAAGAAGAAAAAGGTGAGTGTAGCTGGAACTTGGTAGGTAGGCACCAGCAACATAGAGCCTGGTGGACCTTTTGAAAGTATAGTGTGAAGTCTTTGGAAGGTTTTAAGCTGCAAAGGCATACATCTTTGGTTTTTTTCAAAAGATTGTGCTGTGTGGAGCCCAGAGGACAGCAGTGCAAGCAGGGACACCAGCTGGGTGCTGTCCCTGCTGCAGTCCGAGGGAGAGGGGAAGGCAAGTAAGAGGTTGGCAGGAGTGGAGTTAGGAATGAGCATATTCCGAATCTGTTGTGAGGATCAATGTGCAAGAACTGTTGGATGGATTGGGCGATGAGGGATGAAGGAAAGGGAGGAACCCAGGATGAGGCCCTGATATACAGATTGGTTAGACGTGCCATTTTGCTGAGACTGGGAAAAGCGGGAAAGCAAAAATCAAGTGTTTTGTACTTGGGAAATCTGAGATGGTGATCAGACATCCAGGTGGAGGTTGCCATTAGGCAGGTGGATGTAGGAGCTAAAGGGAGAGGTCAAGCCTGGAGAGAGGAACTTGGGAGTCATCAGCATTTTGATGTCATATGAAGCCCAGGGACTGTAAAGAAAGTGCTGTGGGCCAAGAGAGGAGAGCCTTGAGCCAGACTTTGGGCTATATTTAGGTTTGGGTGTAGGAGGAAAAGCCAGCAAAGATGGTTGAGAAGTAGCAGCCAGGTAAGTAGAAGGAAGGAAAACTAGAAAATGTAAAGTCCAGTAAGCCAAGAGAAGAAATATTTCCAAAAAGTGGGGGGTAATGAACAGTGTTCAATGCTACTGGAATATTGGGTAAGGAAAAGAAGAAGAGACTTGTTCATTTGAATTAGATAATATGGAATTTCCTACTATCTTTGACACAGGAAGTTTCAGTGATGTGCCCAGAGTGGGCTAAGTATCCAGTGGGAGGTGAGGACATAGGGGACACATATGAAAATTTCTTTTTGACAAGTTTTGTTGGAAAGGAGAACAGAGAGGAGGGGGAGTAGCTGGAAAGCATATGGTCCAGGTTTTTTTTAAAGTTGGAATACAGTAGACTAGCATAGTGACTAGAGTGTGATGGGAATTATCTGCAAGAGGGTAAGTGTATTAGTTTTCTATTGTCATGTAACAAATTACTACAAACATTTTGCCTTCTAACAGTTCTCACAGTTTCTGTGGGTTAGGAGTCTAGGCTTAGCTTAATTAGGTCTGCTGCTAAGAGTCTCACAGGCTACAGTCAAGGTGTTAGGTGGGTTGAGTTCTCATCTGGGGGCTTAACGATGGAAGAATTCACTTCAAGCTTACTCAGTTGTTGACAGAATTCATTCCTTGCATCTGCAGGACTGTGGGCCCCAGCTTCTTGCTGGCTCTTGTCCGGAGGCTGCTGTTAGCTGGTAGAACCCCTGTTCCCCCACCCCCACTTCTCTCAGTTCTTTGTCACGTGATCCTCCTCAACATGGCCTCTTACTTCATTAAGCCGGCAAGGAGACTCTCAGGGCCTGCCTACCAGCAAGGTGGAGTCTTGTATAATGCAGTAATCACAGAAGGAATCCTCCAGCATCTTCGCCATATTCTCTTGGTTAGAGGTGAGTCACAGATTCCGTCCACACTTAAGGGAAGAGAATTATACCAGGGCATGAATACCAGGAGGTGAGGATTATTGGGGTCATGTTAGGGAGGAACCTCCATGCAGAAAGAAGAGGGAAACTGCAGGAGGAAAGTGCTTGAAAGCTAAAGGGAGGGGATCTGGAACCCAAGTAGAGGGTTGGCCTTTCGGACATTGCTTTCATTGAACTGGAGAGAAGGGCAAAAACGAGGCCAGATGTGGCATGTTTTCCTTATTGGATGGTGGTCAGCTGATAGTACTTGTCCGATGGCTTCTATTTTCCCTATGCAGCAGGAGGGAAGGGCATCAGCTGAGGGTGAGGGAGATTTGAAGTGAGAGCTGAAGGCATGAAGTAGTGTCAGGGAGAGTAGGAGAGCACATGTACTAGGCAATGACAGAGTTGCCAGCAGTATCAAGTACCCACCTGAGGTTTGTGGTTTTACATTTACAGTGCAAGCCATTTCTTCGTATGTGTGTGTGATTTTCCCAACTTTATTCCATTGACTTGTGCGTAGAGTGATGATAATATAAATAATCCTAGCTAAATTTATTGAGTGCTTCCCATGGCCAGCACAAGTCCAAGTGTGTATTCTCATTGAAACTTCATTACATACCCATGAGTCAGGCATTATTGTTATCAGCTTTGTTTTGCAGAAGGGATAAGCAACTTACTTAAAGACACACAGCTGTTCGGTGGCAGAGCAGGGGTTTGAACGCTGGGCAGTCTAACTCCAGAGCTATCAGCCTAATGCATTATACTGCATCGCCTCTTGTAGAAAAGGAGGAGAGCTGGATTCAGCAGGGGTGGGGTTTAGCCAGGTGGGTGAGCAATGGAAAGAAAGAGAGGGGCTTATTGTTGAGGGAGTTGGCAAGCTGTGACTATGATGATAGGCCATGGGATGTAAGAAAATTGAGGACAGGAAAGAGGGGCAAGGGATGGTGAAAAAGTCTTGCAGAATAATATTCATACAAAGGATTATTTGTTGAATACTTATGAGACAGGAATCTATATGAAAAAAGATCTGATGAGAATTTATTACTTGGGAGTCAGTATGGCTCCCATTCTCCAACTGAGAGTACTGACTTAGAGGTGGAATGTTATACTTCAGGACGGATAGTCAGGAGTGGAGAGTGTGGATTTGCATCCAGAGCCTATGCTTTAATCACCGAACTGGAATCTCCCTATATTTATTTGGAGTTTATATACCCATTTATTTCCAGCAGGATTTGGGATGGCTGAGGAAATAGAGAAGCTACTAAGTATATGAGATTGCTTTATTACTATAGTGGACAACTGATTTAGGCTTTAAATGAGACAAGAGAAACTTTGTATTACATGGTTTTCAATTTCTGGTGAAAGGAAGCTTACATATTTATTTGCAGTGGTAAGAGTCCTGCATGCACACACACATACACTATCTCAACCCCCACCCCTCAACTAATCTCCTGGCCCTTTGCATAAGGTACACTAAGTAGCAGGGTAAATAATATCTTCAACTAGAGTTTAATTAAAAAACAACAACAACAACAAAAAGAGCACTTTTTCAAACATAAGAAGGATTCAATAATAAGTTGTAATCAGTGAAGGGAAAACAGTAGTGGGCTGAGATATCAGGGCCCAGACTGTGCTCTGCAATCCTAACAGTTTGGGGATATGGACACAAGAACCTGGAGAGATTGGTAATGTGCTGGTAAAATAAATATAGGAAAAACCTGGAAACAAAAGACTGCTAGAAGTTCTACCAAGATTTCATCTATTGAAAAACGTGGGAAGAAAGGCTTTTAAATGAGATAATATATGTCAAAGTTCCCACTTCCAGTGCTCAATAAATATTAATCAAATGGAATCTACTTGCTATGCGCCAGCTCTTCAGGGATGGTTAACACGTTTATTAGACTATCTTTTGAATATCAGATGACTTTAAGAAGCCTTTGGCAGGGAGTGTGCAGCAAACACTGAATTCCAATTTCTAACAAGTATGTGTCTTGCAAATGGTCTGTGTTGGCTCGAGCAAAAGGCATATGCTTAAGATACCAGACAAAGTTGTCATTCATTGAATCGTAGACTGCCAGAGCTGGAAGGGAAACAGAGATTATCTAGTAATCTAACACCCTCATTTGACCACTGAGAGCACTGACGCTTTGCAAGGTGGAATGCCTTGTCCGGCTGAGGCTACTAGCAAGTTAGGCGGGGCCAGGATTGGTGCTCTGGTTTGCCAACTGTCACTCTCCTTTCTGCGTTAGTTTCTTGTGCTCAGGAATGATCTACAGCTCACACGGTCGGAGTTGTGGATAGAAAAATCACAGTTTTCTGAAGTGACCTGTCACTCACTGCTTACTAACTTCTATTTTTGGAATGCTTGTCCTTTGTAAAATACCTCAGGTAGAGGTGGCCTTACATGTGGCTGTGGTGTGTGATGGGTGGGATCCTTTGTGGATCCTGCTTGGGCCAGTCCCCCTCCTAGGGGACATGTGTACTCAAAGGATGCCAACAAATGGAAAAAGAGCCCCATTTCATCTTGAAGCAAGCACCCATAATCCCCGGAGTGGTACATGTAGTAAACTTGCCTAGAAAGTGTAATTAAAAGTCAACCCTTAACTAGGACCTCTTTTTCTTCACCCAAAATTTTACTGCTTGTTGATCATGGAGTGCCCCATAACACAAGCATTAGAGAAAAGAAGAGAAAGATTGAGAAGTCAAGCCCTGCCCTGAACCTGCCTACCCCCTGCCTCTTAGTAAGAAGGAGCCAGAGCAAGGTACAGCCCTGTGTGTGTTTGAGCTTTTAAAATTCTGGAGCCCTATTAAATTAGTACATTTGTTCCAATCAGGATAATATGTCCTCTCACATCAAGGGGGCTGGGAGGGGAAAAGAATTGGGTACCTTTTCCTCCTCACTTCAGTGTGTTGACTCATAAGCAACCAGTCTTGTCACAATGATTTGACATAATGTTTGCTAAAGTCAAGCAAACCTGACCTTTTAGTTGCCCTGTGCAGTCTCATCTTAAGGTAAATCATGATTTCCATCAGGCTTTCTGAAATATCTGAGAATGCCTGGAGACCCTTATAACCAACCTTCTGGCCTAGCCAAATCTATGCTGTTGAAATAAGATGATTTTCTTTGTGTTTGTTGTGTATGCTTCTAGTCATTTCCTCAGTTAGGAGATGTTTATTGAGGGCCACTGTTTACCAGGTTGCTGGTACACAGGTGGGAAACAGCAGTAAATAGGACTGCTTCCACTTCCAGGGAGCCCACAGGCTCACACATTCCTACCAAGTTGTCTATAAAGACGTATGGAGTCTCCCCCTTTATACCTAGAAAGAACAAGATCTGCCCAGAGACCTTACTTGGTTACCACAATTTGGGATGTAATTTTGAAATGTATCTTTAAAACAATTGTAGCCAAACAGTCCATATGAAGAAGATTCTGTGGTTTAGCCAGGAGGTAATTCCTGAATAGTTAGTCAAAAGATGAGTTTAGATCACTAAATTTGGGAAATAACCCTAGTTGCTCTTATTTACTGGATGAAATGGAATAAAATATAACCCTGAAATATGTGTTAGTGGAATTAAAGTGATTAAATTCTTATACTTCATTGAAGGCTCTGTTTTGGAAAATTCAGTGTTATAATTTATATGTAGGAAACAGGCTTGACTCTAGAGTATTAAAGGAGGGTCTCTAATTTTGGGGTCAGAACTTTGCAGTAGCATACAAGAGGGGTTTGTTCATGTTGCAGAACACCATGGAGCCTTGAGCAGCACCAAAATAGCAGGATGCTGCCTGTGCCTTGCTCCAGGAGGGCTGACTTAAAGTGCCTTGTCTCTGTGCTACACACAGTGGTCACCAGTGACACACTTGCCTTCTTTATTCTTGTCATAATGGAAGGTTAAATGAAAGTCAGATCTCCCTGATTCACACTAATTGGAGATGGCTAGTTGAAATAAGTGAATGTCAAAATTGCTTCTACATTTTAAATTAAATTCAGTTTTTAACACACTGACTGCCACACTAGAAAAAAAATTTTTTCCCTGGGGCCATGGTGTTTTTATTACAGAAACAGAATAAAAGCTTTGAAAACAAAAGGATCCTTTCTAATTTAATGAAAAATTTGTTATTTTTTTTTTACTGTTTTCTGTGCATGAGTTATATGCAACTCACACAGCACTAGAATCAGTTTTTACACTGCATGCCAATTGAGTCGTATGTGACTCACAACATACTTACTGAATTTGTTTTGGAGAATTGAGTCTTCATATGTTTCATGAGGCCTTGGACTCAAAACTACTGTGAGTTAGATACAACTTACATGGCAGTTAATGTGTTAAAAAATAACTGTGTGCCCTGAAAAAACCTGATAAAACTGGGAGATAGAATAATTTCAGTCCGTTAATATAACCTCTGTTGTGAGCGTGTTAGTAAGATCGGAGAGAACAGGCTTGGGTCAAAGCAGGTGATCCTTCCTGCCATCCCCCACCCCACAGACGCAATATAGCACAATTCTGGATTCAAATTCTGGCTTTTCCGCTTGCTAGTGGTGTGGCCTTATCAAGTTACTTTCTATCTCTATGCTTTTGTGTTATCAGCTATAAAACTGGGATAATATTATTCCATCCATCGTGGTCTATTGTTATTGAATATGGCCCAGAGACCTCCTGAAATTAGACATGGTTAGTAGTTTATTTATTTTGGTTTCAGAAAGGAATCATTCGTAAAATTTTGTGCAAGGATCCCACATCCTACAGTTATTTTGACTGTTACAACCTCTTCCTTGTTCATGCTACCAAGGTATTTCAGAGAGCTGCTTCCTGAAATGACTTCATTCATCTGAACTCTGTGGTGTTCCATCATAATATGTGGTGAGCTTTAATCTTCCCTTTCAGCTCAGGAAGCTGTGAGTCATTTATCTACCTGTGCAAAAAGGACAGAGACATTTTATCTCTGATGTTCATCAGTCTGTTCAGATCTCTAGCTCTTGTATTGGAGAAAATCTGGCTACTATCCAAAAGGGTAGGTAAGAAAGGCTTATCACACACATTGAATCCGTTTTTCTATAAGCTGCTGTGGAAATAAAGTGATGTCAGCTTCTAAATTTAACTTACATGTGGCTGAGAACCTCCGAGGTGGGGATTTGCCCTTCCCACTTCTGTGTGTTGGTGTCTTGTACTTGGACTTTTGTTTGGTGAAGGAGTCATTCTTTGTTCTTTGGGTAGATGAGAATGGGTAGCCCAAAGTGTATCTCCAAACTCTTGTATCTACATGCTTCTGCTGTTAGGGAGATGTCTAGAGGAGGGGAAAAGGACTCCGTGGTTAATCAACTTTGGGAAATTCCACTTATTAATAAAAGAGATACAGATTTTTTTGTTGTAAAATATTTTAAATGCGGAGAAAATTGGAAGAGTAATATAGCACCCATATACCTATAAAGAAGCTACTAACTATATATGCCAAGGGCCATTTTGAGTTTCTAAGAGGGTGAAAATAGGATGTGATAAGATGAATAACATTTACATATTTATTGGACTATAGAGACTTTTTTTTCCTAGAGCATCTTTCCTTTGGGATGCATTTTGGGAAATGCTGGTTTATAATTCCTTTTCTCATTGGAAAAGCCATGGATAAGTATCTTATAGCTTAAACTAAATAACTGAAACTACATTATTAAAGCAATAGATTGTCAAGCACATTTCACAAGTGCAGAGAAGGGTTAAAATGTTGTTAATGGGTCATATAAGCTTTGAAATATTTTTCCTCATAAAGTTGATAACTTCTTTGGTATCAAGTTTCCATAAAAAAAAAAAAAGGAGTACTTCATATGGTAAATTTTCACTTGTATAGCTGTGAATACTATTCTTGTGTGTGAAGTCTGAAAATCGGTAGAGAACACTACCATTCTTGATAAATCAGTATCCACAATGGGTGTAGTGGGGAAGATAGGAGGGTGTGAAAAGTGTTATCATAACAGAATTAAAAAGTGACAAGAGAGCAGAAGATCACAAGGTATTTATACTCAGGAAAGTGTATTTAATAATGTTTTCCACATTATAAAAGAAAAAGGGATTGAAAACATCAAGACAGGCTAAATGAAAAGAACATATAAATTTACCAGGATAGTAGGACTGACACACATTCTATCAACAACATTATCATTATTACAAGTAAAAGGGTTAAGCACTTGTGAACACTGAATACCTCATATAAAGACTCTTGATTGGACATTCAGCACTTATTTCCATATTCCCAACATAGGATGCATTACAATTTATTGAGGGCCCTCATAGCTAACCTCATTTGATACTCAGTAACCTTGGGAGGTGGATGCCATTCATTATCCCCATTTTATGGATATGGAAGATAAGCCTCAGAGAACAGGACAGTTTCTGTGGAAAAAAATATATATGAGTAATTTTTTACTAAATGACATAGATATTTGTCAAACATTTCAGAAACAGTTGGGACCAACAGATTTTTAAAATAATTGGAATTGGTACCTAAGCAACAATGGAAATTTAAGGAGAGAGGAGACTTTATTTTGGAGTAAATTATAAATTAAAACAATGTAAAATACAATTTTTGTAGTTGTCATAAACACTTTCACTTAGCTTGTACATGCTTTGCAAGTCAGCTGCAAGCGCTTACTGAAGACTCAGCTTCACTTATTTCTATTAATTTGGATTAGGATCCAAAGTTGGATTTAAAAACAGTTTTTTAAAATTCAAGTCTTTGAAAATGTTTTCAATTAGCAGGTTCGTATACTTCTAACTCAAAGTAATTCTAACAGAATATTAGAAAAATAGTCGAAATATTAGAAAAAGGATCTTAGAATTTACAGAAATGAATATGTGAAGAGTATCTATTTGAAAGAAAAAGAGTTTTGTTTCATCATATATTAGTTGCATTAAAAATTCTCAGAAAAGGGAGGAAGGGACCACCGAACCTATGTAAACATTGGACACCTAGCATCTTAGGTTGGTGGTGGAGGGTGGGTAGTCTGGGGGGAGCCACTGGAGGGTTTGAAATGACCTGTGGTAGGATTTATGCAGAGAGAACAGGACTGCTGTTTGCATTTCTTGTTACATGGGTGCTTGGTGGGTGTTTAAGAGGTTCTGAAAATGCACTGTTAGCCATCTGTTGGCTGACAGCAATTCTTTTAATTCTTTATTCTTATTCTAAAAGAGATCTGTTAAATAGGTCTTTCTCTCAACTTCCTGTATTGATTTTTATCACTTGAATTTTTTTTTTTTTTTTTTTGCCATCTAGCACAGAGGTTATTTGGGAAAATTATTTTTGCTTCAAAAATTATAATAGAAATGATGTAGTTGTCATTGTAAACTGTGCCTATCTTTATGTATTAAAATACCTCAGAGATCTTGGTTAAGCTCATTTACAAGTTGATGGTTTGATCGTTTAAAAAAATTTTTTTTTTGCTATTCAGTCTCATGGTTTATTGTACTTTACTAAACTTTGTGAATGGTAGTGTGTTACTGAGATGGGAAGGTATGGAGGAAGAAAAGATTCAGGTTGCAAAGCAGACTCGGGTTCTGACTGAACTGTTAAGTTGGAGATGCCCGTTGGACCTCCAAATGGAGATGTTGAGCAGGCTGGAGCTCAGTGGAGAAGATGGAGCTGGAGATGGAAATTCAGAAGTCTCGGGCTTGTAGATGATATTTTACAAATGGAATTGAGGGATAATACCTAGGGAGTTAACAGGTGGAGAAGGGAAGGTGACTAGGACTGAGCTCTGGGTCATTTAAAATGTAATGTTCCATCTGTCTGTCTGTCTGTCTCTCAGCAGCTTTATTGTGTTTAATTCACATACCATATAACTGTCCTTTTAAAAGTGCACAATTCAATGTTATTTAGTGTATTCACAGAGTTGTATAGCCATCACCACAATCTAATTTTGGAACATTGGTCTCATCTCTAAAAGAAACCCTCTACCCATCAGTAGTCACTGCTTCATACTCCCTTACGTGCAACCATACTAGTTTTTTACTTTGGTTTTCAGTGTCAGTAAGACTTTATTCATTCATTGTAGTTTCCCAGGAAAAAAAAAAAGTAGTAGAGAGTTAACATGTGTTGGAAACATTAGGGGAAGTGAGGAAAAGGAAGAATCTAGTACAGCAAACTCAACCATCCAGTAAAGACACTCCAATGATAGGGGTCACCACAGCCCAAAGGGGTGAGTCTCCTGCAATGCAGGAATAATGGGGAAGAAAGCTGAAAAAAAGACATAAACAGGTCCTCATTTTCCTTCCTTCTTGTAAATTCAAGATAAAGCTTTGATTTCTAGCAGTAAACATAGAGTTGAATAACATCCTATCTATATCCTATTAGATAATGCTGTGGCCACTTTGACATTGGTTTCTTGCATCAGCAGAAGTGTTCCTGAGTGAATTGGGTAGATATTCTTCTTTCCTTTCTCAGTCTCCCCCTCCAAGTTTCTAAATGGAAGGGGGGGCCCTCCCCCTACCATACACCCCTCATTTCTCTCTGCCCTGCGTTTTGAGAGTAGTAACCAGGCTTGGTCCATACAAATCTAGCAGTGTAAGTGTTGAATATGAACACAATAAGGAAGGGACTTCAACCAGATGGGTAGGGATTGGAAACGAGGGCTACAGAGTTCCTAATTTATTTAGATTTTTACACAAGTCCTTTAGAATTTAGAGTCACCCCAAGAATTCAGTATGTACCCATGTCTTCTTTTCACTAAGACGGAGTCAAGTTTTCAGGACAGAAGATCTTGTCCGAAATAGGAGATAAGGAAAGGAGCATAATGAGAAAATGGGAAAAAGGCCTTACTTTGTGAAAAGGGGCACCCAAGCTCACATTTCAGATCGTTTGCACGGCACAGAATCTTTTGACAAAAATGCTTTGGTTATTTTTCTTTCAATACAAAAAGTTTGTAAGCAATACCCTAAAACAACGTGACAAAGACCAACACATTATATTTACACAAACTAGACCCCATAGCAGTCACCAAACCAGCAACTTATGAAGTTCTACAAAGCTCAGATAGATCCAAAAACTAGAGGGGGCATGATTTTGAGACGACTAGACCCACATCACCCAGCATGTTCTGTTACATCTGCCCTATTTCAACACAGACAGTGGTCAATGAGGTAGATTTGCCCTGATCTTGCACATTGTCCATAAAGTCCTCCTTTCTCTGCTAGCTACCCTGACACTGTTATCACCACTGCAGCAGAGGACACTGGCCCTGGCACTCACAGAGAGCCTCTTGTCTGGAGTTCCATCTGAAAGCCACACAGAAGTACAGAGTTTGGAAAGGTTAAGAACTCTAGTTTTTGCTTCAAATGTACATCTCTGGCAGCATGGAATGAGTACAGAGGTTTCATTCTTAAAATCTTGCTTACCCGACACTATTTTGAGATCTTTCACAAATAAGGGTGTGCATATGGAGTGTAGGCTTAGCCTGGTCCAATGAAAGATGGCTCTTGTGTGAAAAGTAAGCCAGTGTCCCAGGTTTATAGGTTTGGATTAGGAATCTTTAACTTTGTACATATGTATAAGCCTGACTCTTGTTTCATTCCGATCTTTTCACCAACCCTGACCTCTTTTAACCTCTCTATGTCACTTCCCTGTTCAGGCTTATTCCTAATCATCCAGTAGAAAGAGGTAAAGTCAAAGTTGTCTTGTGGAGTAAAAGTATTCCTGTTGTGCACACCTGGAGCTGCTACTGATTTATCCCTGAGACTGCTTATGTACCTGAGTACACAGTGCAGGAATGAGGGTCTCTCAGGTTAATGTATTGAAAAATACAAGAGCAAACTATTTATATTAAGAAAAGTAAAGAAAAAATTTAAAGGACACAACGAACGTCATTCATACATGGCTAGTGCTGTTAGCATCCTGGAGGGAAGCATCATTAAAGTTAGAGCTATCCAAGGGAGCACATAAAATCATAATAGGCCAGAATGGCATGGGAGTGACCCCAGGGCAGCAGACCTGCACCTGTTACCCCAACACCCTCTTTTCTACTATCACAACCCATTGCTTAGAATAGTCCCTAGCACCCTGTACCAATAGTTGGGTCATAGTAGAGACTAGATGGGGAAAAACCCTGCCCTATCTCTGATTTCCATTCACACAAATGGTGACTGTTTGAGTTCATTAAGCTGGTCTTATGTTTTACCTTTTTACTTTAGCATAGGAAATATATCCCTCTTCAAAAGGAAAACAACTTCCCTTTCCAGGCTACTGTTTTGCCCTAGAACTTAAAAGCTGTGATCAGAGATAAAGAGGAATATCTTACAATGTTAAAAGAGTCAATTTATCAAGAAGACATAAAAATCCTGATTATTTATGCACCTAATAACAGAACTTCAAAACATATGAAATAAAAGCCCACAGAACCAACAAGAGAAATAGGCAAAGCCACAATTATAGTTGGATATCTTAATTACTCTATTTTTGAAGGAATTGGTAACAAAAAAGTAAGATTACAGAATATTTGAACAACTTTATCAGCAAACTTACTCTAATTAACATTTATTGAACACTACACTAGGCAATTTCAAAATAAGCATTTTTTTAGTTGTAAAATGAATATTTACAAAGGTGTACTATGTACTGTAATTTAACAAGTCTCAGTAAATTTCAAAGGATTGAAATGATCCAGAGCATATCTTTTGACCATACGATGGAATTAAATTAAAAATCAATAATGAAAGTTTAACTGGAAAATCCCCAAATATTTGAAAATGTATTAATATTCTTCTAAATAATGTGTTGGATAAAGCAAAAATCATGAGTAATTTAGAAAATAGCTTTAGCTGATTAAAAATGAAAGTATATCATATCAAAGTTTGTGAAAATTAAATCAGTGGTTAGAGAGAAGTACATAGCTTTAAATTGGTGATCTAATGTTCCATCCAAAGAAGCTAGAAAATGAAGAGAAAGGAAATAAAAAAGATTCTATGGGAAATCAGTGAAATAAAAAGCAAACAATGCAGAAAGTTTTTTAAAGAAGATTGATAAAACTGATAAACCCCTCACTAATTTTAAAAAGAGAGAGAAAGCACAAATTGCCAGTATCAGTAATGAAAGAAAGATCATCATTACAGATCCTATAAGCTTTAAAAGGATAATTAGGACCTATTATTTTATGTCAGTACAGGACTTTATGCCAATTAATATGACAACTTGGATGAAATGGGCATTCAAATTCCTTGAACACATAAGTTAACATAACTGATCACAAGAAGTAACACGATATCTGAATAACCCACCATCTGTTAAAAAAAATGTAATTTATAATTAAGAATCTTTGCACATCTAAGCTTAGATGGCTTCACCAGTGAAACCTATCAAATAGATAGCAATCTTACAAAAATCTTTATCAAAAAAGAGTAAGATGATATCCTTCCAATAAGTTTTATGAGACCTACGTAACCTTGACACTAAAACTATACCATGACATTACAAATACAGAACATTGTAAACTTCCATGCACATAGACAAAAAATACTTAAAATAATAACAGATCAAATTTAGACAAATATATAATACATTATGATGAAAGTTTCTTTTTTTTTTCCCAGGAATGTAAGATTAAATACTTATAAATAATCAACTGGTATAATTCACTATATTAGGAGATTGAAAGAGAAAAGCCATATGATTGTGTCAATAGATGCACACAAAAGCATTTAACAACATTGAACATTCATTCATAATTTTAAAAAACTCTCAGCAAAATTCAAATAGGATGAAAATTACTCAAACTGATAAATTATATTTAAGAATCCTATAACTAACATCATACTTAATAGCAAAAGATCATTTCCACCAATATTAGAACAAGGCAAGGATGTCTGCTCTCTCTCATTCAGCATAATGCTAAAGGTGTTAGCCAGTGTGATAAGACAAGAAAAATAAGTGAAAGGCATGAAGATTAGGGGAAAAAAAACTGTTTCTGTTTTCAGGTGGCATGATCATAAACAGAGAAAATCCTAAGGAGTCAACAGAACTACTCAAATGAGATTAAAAATACTGTTTATAATAACATCAAAAACTAAACATTGGGGATAAAATTAATGAAAAGTATTTTTTACTTTCCAATGTATATAAATTTTGTTTCTATAAAAACCTGTATAGAAATAATAATTGAGTAGAGAATGGAAAGGAGTGTAAGATGAAATGGGAATGACAGAATGCTGTAGTTGTTCAAGCTGAATGATGTATACATTGGATGTATTACACTAGTCTGTTTACTTTGTATAGGCTGGCCATTTTCCATAATAAAAAGTTTAAAAATTTCTAGGCTAAAAAAAGAAAAGTATACAGAAATGATGTGTGAAATCTGGAAAACATTGATGAGAATAATGAAAAGAACTGATACACCATGTTCAATTGGAAAATGCAACATGGTTAAGATGTCAGTTCTCCATGAATTAATGAAGAGTCAGAACAATCCAAGTTAAAATCTCAGCAGGATTTTTTGTAGAAATTGACAAGCCAATCTAAAATGTATATGGAAATGCAAAATATAATCAAAACAATTTTGATAAATAAGAACAAAATGGGAGGGCTTAACTTGATTTGGGGACTTACTATACAGAAAGTGAGAATGTTCTAAACACTGTGTGGCTGTTGTTGCAAGATGGACATATAGATTCATGCAGTAGAATAGAGAGCCCAAAAATAGACCCACACAGAAATGGTTTGACAAAGGTATCAAAGAAATTCAGTGGAGAAGTCTTTTCAACTTACGATCCTGGAAAGACTATCCATCTGGAGGGGAAAAAAAGAACCTCAATTACCTCCGCCTTGCACCCTACACAAAAATTATTTCAAAATGAGTCATGGACATAAATGTAAAAACTAAAACTTACAAAGCTTCTTGAAAACGGAGGAGAATGTTTTTGCAACCTTAGAATAGGCAGAAATTTTTTAGATTAAGAACCAGATAACACTGACTACAAAAGAAAAGAAATTGATAAATTAGACTTTATAAAAATTAAAAACATTTGCTCATCAAAAGACACAATTAAGAACATATATTAATAATTAAATAGATTTTCTCTCCTGGCACTTTTATGTGGGCATATCAGAACATTGCATCCATTTAGTGCTTCCTCTGTACCAGCCACTTTGCTGGGTGCAGAGACTATTCTATTAAATAAGATGTGGTCCTTCTGGAACATTTAATTTGTGGGAGAAATAGTCTAACAAATAAGTAATTAGAATTCAAAATGACAACTGCAAGGATAGTGAAAGTACAAGATGCATATTATAGTTTTCATTTTGCAAATGTAGAAAGCTGGCAGTGGTTAATCATTTGCTAACTTGCAAAGCCAGTCTAAGCTCCAGTTTGCTGACTCCTGCCTCTATCATTCTTTTTTGTTTCTGTTCTACGCAAAGGGAGTGGAATTTTAAACTTAAGCTTGGTGGCTAGGTTCAGGTAGTAACTTATATTCTGATTTAGTTTACTATGAAGAGAAATGGTATCATAGCTATTTAAAGAAATTCCATTTTAATGTTTCTGTCTTATGAGCTGTGTTTGAAAATTAGTTTTTCAGGCTGTGATACCAATGTCAAGGTTAAGTAAGTGTCTCCAATTATCTTCTCTTGCAGTGCCCAGTGAGTTAGAAAGGAGATCTGGCTCTGGCAGTCCCTCTAATCTTTGCTTTGCTGGGCATTTTTGGTGCTTCTGTTTAAAAAAGTTGGTAAAGTTGACAGGAAGGCACTGGGGAGTAGAAGTAGAGAAATGTATAGAACTTGGAGCATATTGCTAGGGAGAGAAGCTTTACTTTTAAAGGTAAACATGCGAAATGAATGTTTTTGTCCTTTTTTACCCTTGCATTTGTGACAGCACAACATTGATTATGTCTTGTGTTTTTACAGTGCTTTACACTCTTTTTATATATAGTAACTTTTTATATATAGTAACTCATGTATTTCTTATAGTCACTGACATTTCTGATATTTACATCATTGTTATTTCTGTTCAGTCATGAGACAACCATGGTCAAACAGGCTAAATAACTATGAATAGTTCAGGCTGACTTAAGTGACTTTGCATCATTCATTTCTTTCTCATTTTTCCCGTCTTTATCTCATCTGCCGTGTATTTATACATTTTCATGTTGATACCTTCCATGAGGGCTTGCTCTCTTGCTTCGGTCTTCTGCCTACCCTGTTAAACAACTGACAGTCCACTTGTTTCCAAGTGACTTCCAGGCCATCAGTATTGTCTCCCCTTCCCCAGAAAACAGCCACGGATTCTCATTTTCTCCATCATTAGTGGCACCGGTACCCAATAAAAATACCTGTTTAAGTGTGGACTCTTGTTCAATGTTTCAATGGATAAAAAATGAAAGAACAAGCATGCAATTATATAGACAGTCTCTGATTACTTTTCTCCATTACCATTCTTCCCTGTATTTTCATCTGTTACCAAGACCTATTTATTTTTTCCACCATGTGTTTTTCTTTCCCAAAAATTACTCTCTTGATTCCTGTAGTTTCTTCACTGCTTCTCTTTTGTCTCCATTGCCTCGTCATTTAAGCCTGTTTTCCACAGAACTGCTAAAATAATCTTGGATTTTATGTAACTTTTTCTTATTATAGAAACAATACTTGTAGAACATGTTAGAGTCCTAGTAAGAAAAAAGAAGGAACTAATAATCATTTGGAATTTCACACATTTTTCAGATTCTTGCTGTTTCTATGCTGCCACAAGAGTGATGTCACTTATAGGGAGATCACTCATCTGGTAAACTCTATTCTTGGTGATCTGCCTTAAAACAAAGAAAGCAAGCTAACAATGCTTGAGAGGCCAAAACAAACACAGCCCATATACTTAAATCAGAAAACATTTATTTAGTGCTATGGTATACAAAACACCATGCTAGGCACCCTGGGACTCAAAGACAGATAGGATTATTTCTTAATTTCTAGGAGTTCTCAATCCAGTGGGAAGCACAAATCTATTGCTCTATTCACTCTTATTTAAAAGACTCAGTCCCGACAAATTTGGTCATATGTTTTTTTTTTTTTTTGACACAGAATAGATTAAAAGTTGGGAATTAGTGGGAAGAAGATATATCCTCTACTAAGAGTCATTGTGTTAAGAGCAGCAACCGTGAAACTGATGATGATGGAGGAAATGGAATATATATTTCAAACACTGCACAAGTGGGCATACAAAATAAGAACTTATAACACACTGGGTTTCTGTAATGCGGTAGCAAGTAGCTTCTGTGGGCATATCACTCTGTGCTACAGTTTAACAACATTTCCACAATGATGACTTTATACCATTAAGGAAAGTTCATTATGCTCAGTGGAGAGGCAAGAAATCAACTAGTACATTTTAGAGAAATTCACAACAGAAATTATTAAATTTATCCATCAAAAATGATATAAACTTCTTTTATTAAAAATTGATGTGGCATGTATGTGCTAATAGTGATGGAATTACTATACTATTATTTTTACCATAAATATGACAATATAGAAGCACATCCTCAGATAACCCCAGTCATTCCCAATAGTTGTCTTAGGGTTGTTGTCAGGAAAGCCTAATATTGCATTCCTGCCACTTCTTTTCAGGTGCAGATCATAAAGGTCCAGGAAATGATATTCTAGCCTTAGTGTCCAAAGTAAGTTGATCATTTAACATAGAGTGTGTTTTTCAAGGGGTCTGTGCTGGCTGAGGGCACTGGATTCCTTTCTTAGCTGTTGCTCTCTGAGTGGGATTGCCCTCTAGACTCACCTACCAGAAAAGTAAGTCTCACCCTTCATATGGCTACTAACAAACAGGATCCTGAGTGAGCACAGATTTTCTCTCTCAGGTTTTGTTCTGTCAATGGGAGTCACAAGAGGCCCATGCCTGGGTGAGCTGGAAAGTAAATGAGGTCCCAGCCTTTCTTATTGGCTCATGCCTTTTTCCCAGTCCAAGAGAATAGATGTGCCCCTGTTTTCCAAAACAAAATAGAGTCATGCACCACATAATGACATTTTGGTCAATAACAAACTGCATGTGTGATGGTGGTCATATAAGATTATAATACTGTATTTTTATTGTACTTTAGATATGTTTAGATATGCAAATACCATTGTGTTACAGTTGCCTACAGTATTCAGTACAATAACATGCTGTATAGGTTTGTAGTCTAGGAGCCGTAGGCTATCACATACAGCCTAGGTATGTAGTAGGCTAGACGATTTAGGTATGTGTGAGCACACCCTCTGACGTTCATACGATAACAAAATTGCCTAATGACACATTTCGCAGAATGCATCCCCGTTGTTTAGTGATGCATGGCTGTCATAACCCAGCAGATGGCTGCGACAGTCAGGAATTGAGCCTGCTCAGGTTGCGACCTGCTTCATGCCAGACACTTTCCCATGGTCCTCACCTGAAGTGTCTCCGTCAAGTAGGGGAAACATACACACACAGACATTTGCAGTACAGCCTTATGAGTTCTGTAGTAATGAACTCAAAAGGGTTCTGGGACCACAGAAGGAGGAAAGTTAACTACTTACGGAAGTCCACAAAGGCTTTAGAGTAAATGATGTTAGGGCTCAGTTTAAAGGCTGAGAGTGATTGTAAAGTGAAGAATGAAATGAATGGCACTCTAAGCAAAATGAAACAACAAAAAGCATCTAGTGCATGAAGAGACGAAGGAATGGGAAGGAGCCTGGTGGCAGGACAAGACGATGGCCAGGGTGAAGCCAGGTGTTCACGCTGGAACTGCATTAGCCTTGCTGTTTTTGCGAGGGACACACCGTGCCGGTGTCATGCTGTCGTATAAGGTGCATTTCAGTTTTATAACAGAGTTCTTTTTTGGGGGGGATAATGAAGTACTTTTTATCTCATGCATGTATTATGAATGATTTTAAAGTGGAAGTTTCTGGTAAATTTAATCTCATATCAAGCATGTGTCATAAAGCAAATACTGGGGCTGTAATTTAAAAAACAAGCCATAATATAAAATGATTAGGAATGAATTTCTATCTAGTATATATAGGAAAAACAAATATAAATAAAGGTACAGACCCAGCAACATTACAATAAATCTGCGTGAAATCTTAAAAAAAGTTACCATTGCATATGAATGCAATAAAATATTTCAGAAAGAAACTGACACAAAACACAAAACAAATTTAATGGAGTCCCAATGTTATGCACATAGTGCAGTAAAAGCAAGTATTTTATTGGGAGAAACAGAAAAATTGAATTCTAATAAAAACATATTTCAGTGAACATTTAAGCCATATAAATGTAAAAAACTATCCCCAAATATAAAAAAAAAACTGTCATAGAAGTTTCAGTCTTAATCCTCAGACCTTAAAAATCCGTCATCTTCAGAGCCAGGTAAACAGAGCCCGAAAATCCACCGTCCTTGCCAGAATCCAAATGATATTCGTTATTACTGGAACTCACTGCAGTGCAAATTGAGTCAGCCCCATGTGTAGAATAGTCGTTTTACAGTGTTTGGTCGTCAAGTTTATACTGTTAGGCTGGAACTGAGTTTTATAGCAGTGCCGTTGTCACCTTTGAGCCACAGGTTGTGATGGTAATAAATTTAAATCTAGGGTCTGCAGGAAATAAATTCTACCTCTGATGAGCTAGATTTGTTGAATGTGGTTTATTTCTGTGAAGAAAAGAACCAGTGTTTCCTGGGATGTTTTGTGTTGCTGTGCTTGCCACAGGGAGGCTTGGTGGGGGTAGCATCATATTGTCTGGTAGTCATTAGCCATCCATCTCCCTTGGTGGTCACCTTTCTACCCATAATATAGTATCCTAAGCATGGATTACATTTGGGGATAAGTCTGTGCATCTAGATGAGAGGTCAGCTTCTTACGGGTATTCTGTATAAATGAAGTTATTTGCCTTGGATTTGTTTAGATGTTGCAGTAGAATTGTCTATACCTTTTTTCTCTGAGTTCTTACTATGTTTAAGATTAGAACCATATAATACTTAAATTTAGTACTCATTTATTCCCTTAATATTATTCCATGTATCCTCAACTAGATTTTTAGTTGCTTGAAGATATCTTTATTTTTTTAATCTGTATGAGATGGAACAAAATAAGATGGACTGCTTATTGTATTATTTGTTTTATGGATTGTGGTATAGTGGAAAATTCAGAGGCCCAAGTCTTAGTTTTGATCTAGCTCTTAACTAATAGTGTAACCTTGTGCAAATTCTTTTACTGCTTGTGCCTTTATTTATTGACCTGTAAAAAAAAGGGGGGGAGGAATACTTAGATTACATATCAATTTTTTTATGTTTTCTTTTTTTAGCTGTTAAAAAAACTTCAAAAGATAATTATAAAGTCACCTGCAGTTGTAAGAAATAATACAGAGGGATCCCATATATCCTCCATCCAGTCTCCTCCAGTGATAATATCTTGCGTAACTGTAATACAGTATCACCACCAGGAAATTGACATTGATAAAATCCACTGACCTTATTTGGATTTTACTGGTTTTATATCAATGTGTGTGCATGCATGCAATGTTACCACATGTGTAGAGGCGTGTGGCCACCACCATGGTATATATATGGAACTGTTCCATCATGAGGATCCCTCATGTTACCTTTTACAGCCACAACCCCCTCCATACTACCCCTACATCCCTAACCCTCGGCATAACTAGTCTATTCTCCAGTTCTAGAATTTTGTCATTTTGAGAATATTATATAAATGGAATCATACAGCATGTAACCTTTTGAGATTGGCTTTTTGTTCATGCAGCATAATTCCTTTGAGATCCATCCAAGTATTAATAGTTTGTTCCTTTCTATTACTGAGTAGTTGTTTAACCGTTCACCCTTGAAGGGCAGTTTGGGTTGTTTCCTGTTTGGGGATATTATGAATAAACCTGCAGTGAACATGCATGTATACATTTTTGTGTAAACTTTTGTGTTTTCATTTCTCTGGGATAAATGCCTAAGAATACAATTGATGGGTCTTATGGGAAGTGCGTGTTTAGGTGTATAAGAAACTGCCGTAGTCTTTTCCATAGTGGCTGTGCCATTTTACATTTGTACCAGCAATATATTTTGAGTTAACTTTTGTAGAACATGTAAGGTTTAGGTTAAGTTCATGTCTTTTGCCTATGCACGTCCAGTGTGTCAGAACCACTTGTTAAAACACTATCTTTCTTCCATTGAATTGCCTTCCCACCTTTGACAGAAATCAGTTGGACATATTTGTATGAATCTATCTCTGGGTCGTCTGTTCTGTTTCATTGATGTATCTTTCCCTTTACCAGTATCATACCATCTTGAGAACAGAAGCTGTAAAATAAGCCTTAAAATAGGGTAGAGCAACTTTCCTCATTTTCCTCTTTTTTTTAAAAAAATCAAAATTGTTTTGGTTGTTCTAGGTCTTGTGCCTTTCCATATACATTTTAGAATAGGCATGTCTATGGCTACAAAAACTTTGTTGGGATTTTGGTAGAAATTACATTAAAACTAGAGATCATTTTGGGAGAATTGCCATCTATATTATGTTGAATCTTTTGATTCATTACCACAGTATTTCTCTCCATTGTGTAGGTCTTGCTTGATTTCTTTCAGCACTGTTTTGTAACTTTCAGGAATCACATCCTGAATATATTTTTGTTAGATTCATACCTAAGGTTTTTTTTTTTTTTTGGAGTGATTATAAGTGGTATTGTGTTTTAAATTTCAGTTTGCCCATGTTTACTGTAAGTGTATAGAGATGTGATTGTTTTTGCATGTTGATCTTGTTTCCTCCAATCTTGCTGAGCTGGATATCTTTAACAGCTGAAATTTGAAAATGTTATTAACTAATTATTCCTCGTCTCTAATGAAGTTGCAGTGAGTAGAAATGAGATTACGTTTTTCTGGAGAGGTTTAGTTCAACCTAAAGAAGAATTGATTAACCAAAAACACGACCACTTCAGTAGTCTGCCAGAAAATACCTCCTCCTTTGAGAGCTCTGACGAGGTTAAAATTAACAGCTTGATGTAGATTTTATTTAGCTTTCCATGGAAGACTAATGCTTAACTTTAGGGAATATATTTCATTTACCGTTAAATCCTAAAACTCTCCTGATTCATTTTTAAATGAATTGGTAATAGTATTCTCAAAAGAGATATAACACGTGTGTGCATGTGTGTGTATTAAATCTCTGTATTTAAAAAGCTGGACTATGCAGTATCTGGACTGTCTTCTAGTTCTAATCCTCTAAGATAAAATTTCAATTATATTTTAAAGTATCTGCTTAGGAAATGAACAGCTGATGCTGTAAACTATATGTAAGATTCGCTCAAGAACAACTGCTAAAAAAAAGTCAGTAAAGGCTGGGCGCGGTGGCTCACGCCTGTAATCCTAGCACTCTGGGAGGCCGAGGCGGGCGGATTGCTCAAGGTCAGGAGTTCAAAACCAGCCTGAGCAAGAGCGAGACCCCGTCTCTACTAAAAATAGAAAGAAATTAATTGGACAA
>CAUYRT010077102.1:0-84921 GCA_963574885.1 Lepilemur ruficaudatus
AGACCCCGTCTCTACTAAAAACAGAAAGAAATTAATTGGCCAACTAAAAATATATAGAAAAAATTAGCCAGGCATGGTGGCGCATGCCTGTAGTCCCAGCTACTTGGGAAGCCAAGGCGGGAGGATCGCTTGAGCTCAGAAGTTCAAGATTAGCCTGAGCAAGAGCAAGACCCCATCTCTACTAAAAACAGAAAGAAATTAATTGGCTAACTAAAAATATATATAGAGAAAAAATTAGCCGGGCATGGTGGCGCATGCCTGCAGTCCCAGCTACTCGGGAGGCTGAGGCAGGAGGATCGCTTGAGTCCAGGAGTTTGAGGTTGCTGTGAGCTAGGCTGATGCCATGGCACTCTAGCCTGGGCAACAGAGTGAGACTCTGTCTCAAAAACAAAAAAAAAAAAAGATTTTTCTTACACTGCCAGTATTCCCAGTCCCCCTTACCCTGCCCTATTTTTTGTTTTCCATAATACTTACCAGCTTCTAACTATACACTTAACTTATTTATTATGAACATTGCTTGTCATTTGTCCCTCCATTAGAATGAAAGCTCCACAAGGGCAGGAATTCACATCTGTTTTGTTCTCTGGCATATCTCCAGCATTTAGAATAGTACCTGGCACGGCACATAGTGAGCTCTCAATAATTATTGTTGCATGAATAAGTGAATAAAACAATAATAGAATAGTGACTTATGAGGCATATGAGAATTAGGAATAGAAAAAAAAGACAATGGATGCAGTCAAGGCCAGAGGACAGGGTTCAAAATTCCATCCATATATAATGTAACAGGCCCTAATGTAGGGCATTACTAGTGGTTATGCAAAACGGAATTTCAATCAGAGGGCCTGGAAAGGGACCCAACTCATATAATGGAGGGATCATTTCAGATCAGAATTACTATATTGTATTATATTATATTATATTATTAGAACCTGAAACTGTGTTCTTGGTTAAGTCCCAGATGACAGCTGACATGGTAGACAAAAGCTGCACACGTAAGTCCCTCCTAACAGTTGCCTGCTTCATCTTAGGTGGGGCTCCCAGGGTGTATTAACCATGTTTTCAAAAAATTTTCTGTACTTTATGATGCTTTGACATCTTGAGGTCATACAGATCCAAGGTGAGGGGAGACTGCCCCTCCCAGAGGTAGCTAATTCCTAGAGATAGAAAACAATTTACTATACACCAGCCAATACCAAGTCCATACCCTCCTCCACCTCCCTTTATCAGGCTCCTACTGTCTGGGACACTATCCCCCTGCACTAAACTACCCCAGGGCCAGGTACCAGGCAACCCTATAGCTCAGAGCCTGTCCAGAGTATTCAAACTATCCAATCCTAAGGCTACTCAGCTTGCCTACCCTGCCTTGCCGATTTTTACCATGAAAACCACAATAAAGGCTGTAGCTCATGCTTTCTCCTCTCTCCTTCTGCCTCCTGACTGAACTGGCACTTCCCTGTGTGGCCCCGAAGGGTGTGCTGTGACTCTGATTCTAGGATTTTATGAGTAAAAACTTCTTCTTTCATGACAGAGTCATTTCTGTGTCTGTGTGTCTTACCATACCCAATTCCAACAAATCCCAGGTACATTTTAATCCAAAGTGCCTTTGAAACTTCTGGTCAGACTTTCACAGCCTAGAATTTCTGACTGAGAAAGCTCAGCTAAGCTGAGATGATAAATTTCTTCACCTTGCTTAACTAAGTGTCACAAGGAAGGTATTAAAAATGAGAATACTTTGGGTACATTGTATTTAAACAAGTGTATTGACAAGTGTTGAAGTTTTGTGTTGCTCCAAGCAGGCTTCTCTTTTCTTTTTCCAAGACGCTTGAAATGCTTAAGAGAATTTGGTCTACTAAATAAATTTATTAGATTTTCAGAAGTGGTAAAGAGGGTTTTTCCTGATAGATTTGTGAGTCTGCCTTTGTAAAAGTGAGAGAATTGAATATATTAAATTTATAAATGTAGTTTGAAATAGCTAAGGTAATTTGATTAATTAAAGATGAAACTGGTGATAAATAGTAGTGAAATTTATGAAATAGTTGAACATTAATCAAATAAAAACACTATGGAGGTGCCTCAAAAAACTAAAAATAGAACTACCATATGATCCAGCAATCCCACTTCTGGGTTTACATCAAAAACTCCCATGTTAATTGCAGCATCATTCACAACAGCCAAGATATGGAAGCAACCTTAGTGTTTGTTGATGGATGAATAGATTTTAAATAAATGTGATATACATAATGGAATGTTATTCAGCCGTCCTTTAAAAAGAAGGAAATCTTCCCATTTGTGACAACATGGATGAATTTCAAGGGCATAATGCTAAGTGAAATAAGTCAGAGACATAAAGACAATGTATGATCTCACTTTTACGTGGAATCTAAAAAAGTCAAACTCATAGAAACAGAGAGTGGAATGGTGGTTGTCAAAGGCTGGGGTGGGTGAGGTGAAGAAATGGGAAGGTGTTGGTCAAAATATACGAACTATCAATTATAAGATGAATAAGTTCTGGGGATCTAAGGTGATTATAGTTTACAATACTCTATTGTTTACTTGAAATTTCCTAAGAGAATAGATCTTAAGTGTTCTCACCACCAAAAAAAAAAAAAAAAAGGGTAATTAGGTGAGGTGATAGATGTGCTAACTGATATGATTGCAGTAATCATTCCACAATATATACATATATTAAATCATCATGCAGGACACTTTTTTTTGAAAGGAAATTTGAACTTTATTGATTACATGTGTACTTGAAAAAGACAGATTTACATGGATTTTAACAAAAATATGAAATAGAGTTACATTTCTGCACACATTCATTTGGAAATACATTTCAACCCTGTTTCAGTTTGAACCCCACTAGAGTAAAGAGGTTTAAGAGAGCATCTTCAGTTTCTACCTCAGGTGTTAAGCTTGCATGGAGGCAGGGAGAGACTGAGTATTATCACCTATACTACCTTGAATGAATGTTTGCAACATACTGGGCACCATCCTGTGTGTACCTTTAATGCTCACAAGAACCCTATGAGGGAGGTATAATTATTATTTTCATCTTACATATGAGAAACAGAGGTTCAGAGAGACTTATTTACTCAAGTTCACATGATAAGTACATTATGGGGCTTAGATTGACAAGGATAGTTCTATTTGAGAGACTCTGTGCTTGGTTATGCGGCTGTGAGAAAGATTCACATCCTCTGAGACAGCCAGAGAGGAGAGATCACAGAGAGAAAAGAAGATTTGAGACACTTTTGGGGTCGACTGAAGGTCAGTATCTGACCAATTCTCTGTTTTGGGCAGTCTTTAATCCAATAGCGATGGTATGATTCTTTTAACATAAAGTATCAAGTGTCCGTTTGGGACTTTTTGCCGCCTATGATGTATCTACTGTGTTTGGTTTTATACAGTACTTCAGATAGGAGAAAGGACAAGACATTTACAGATAATAGTTATCCTGAATTTTTGTGCGTGACTCTTAAAGCTCTTCTATTTGTGGTTGACTTCCCTCTAAAATGTAATTCAGTCCTCTCATTTTTGACATTTCTTGAGGTTTTTTACTTTTGTGCTAATTTCCTTGCTTTCCCTTTCTGCCCTGCTGAGTCTTGGGCAGCAGGCTGAGAATTTGAGTTAGCACTGTGCAGGAGTCAACCAGGTTGCTTATAGACAGCCTGTCAGGACACCTTAAATTTATAAAGTTTTATTTGTCAATTATTCCTCAGTAAAACTGGTATAAAATTAAATAGTAAGACACAGGTAATTATAATAACATTTTTCTCTGCATGAAAGCACTTTGGAAAGAAAAGTCATTGACACTTAAAATTTTTCAAAGGCTTCACAATGCACCTAAAATCAAGCCTAAAATCCCTAGCACAGCCCAAAGTCCCTGGAGAGGCAAGTCAGCCCCTGCCTGCCTTCCCAAGTCATCTCCACGCTCCTCCACCTCCTGCCTAGCTCCCCACACCCCAGTCTGTGTGGCTGCCTGGTGCTGGATGCCAGCTCCCTCGCCTGCTCCACATGCTGGTGCCATCCGAACCCTCCTCTCCACATGGCTCTCTCCTGCTCATCCTGCAATTCTCAGCCTGAATGTCTCTTCCTTGGGAAGCCCAAGCTCTGACTAAATTTGCCCCTTGAAACAAACTCTCAAAGCACCCTGTACTTTTCAGGTTGAAATCACGTTGGAATTCTTGTTACAGCAAGAGTTACAGCGGGTGGTTCCGAGGACAAACCAAGCGGCACCCAGTTTATTCACCGCCGGGCTCAGAGGGGTCTCGCCACCAAATTCTGAGCCCCGTCTACCGGGTTTTTCCCACTTTTATTAGGTTGGGGTGGTCCAAGAGGTGGGGGTCTCAGGTGGCTGATGTGCTAGGTAATAGATGGGGGTCTTCCTTATCAACTTCAGCAACCTACGTCAGCTGTCACATGTGGAGAGCCATGCATGTGAGTGGACAAGGAGTTATTTTCCTCACTGCATAGAAAACCTCAACAATGCCCAGGGCTACTCAATGTGACTGTGACACAGCCTCTTACCCACTTCATTGGCAAAGAAAAACTGGATAGCAAAGCGTGGTCTCTTTTGGCAGGACTATGAGACTAATGGGGCCTCAAGAACTCACAGTGTGGGGAAAAGAGAAGAAATAAGACATAAAAGCCTGTTACAGAAAGGTTGCTGTTGTGTGATGTGTTCTTCGCTGCCCTTCTTCTCAGAGCCAGAAAAAAATGAACGATGATAGATTTCACCAGTTCTTTCTTAAGTGAATGAATGAGACTTTCCTGAAGAAAACTGTCTCACAAAATGAATGGCTCCATCACACAACCTCAATGCAATCGGATGTTATGAACCAAGATGGCTACGAGCTCTAGTCAATGCACAAAGACACAAGATAAATCTGAATCCAGAGGATGTATATTCATGTTTAAAGTATTGATTGATTGCGTGGATTGCATGAGACTTGCCTAGAATAGCTCGGTACATTTTGCATTACCAAAACTTTGCTGTGGCAACCAAAGGCCCAGAAATTTATTTTTATCAAGATGCCTCCAAATCTGTTTGTGAATGTGTTTCCCTGACCTGGCACAGGATATTTGAAATACAGCTAGCCTCTTGAGGTCTCATCCACCTCCTTGATTCTGAGCATAAAGAGTACATGCAATCTCCATGTTATAATAGACCATTAGCACCATCTAAAGGCTATATACCAAATATCTTGCCAGTATGCATGTTGCTCAAACTGCTGTTTGTTCCGATGATATAATTGTTTAGGGGACCGATACTCAGAAAAATTTTGCCTACCTGGAATGTAGCAGCAGGTCACTATTGCAAGCTATGTGTCCGTGGTGGTTGTCTTCCTGCGGAGGTGCATGGGGTCTGTAATGCTTTCCTGTTAGAAAGAGGTAAAACAGTAGGCCATGTATATCAGAAGTTGTGTTGGACTGCTTTCTTGTGTAGGCAGAATGAATTTCCTGAGCTGAAGAATGACATCCCAGGAAATTCATTCTGCCAGTGGGCCTACTCTAAATTTGGCCATGAGTGTGGATGTGAAGGGATTAGGGGGGAAGGATGGGACAGATATCCCACTAGCTTGGGATAGCTGAGAGATTGGGGCTCCAGTCCTTCTTTGCTGTGTGCTAGATTTGTGACTTTAACCTCTTTGAACCTCTTGTCTATAAAGCAAGGCTGTTCAACTGGATTATCTCTAGTGGCCCCTCCTGTTCTGACATCAGTGTGGCCCTGGGTCCCGGAAAGGTGTTGTAGATGGCCTGGTCCCTTACCTCTATTTCATATCATTGCAGGGAGCAAAATAAAATTATCCAGGCAGGTCTCTGTTATGGAGTTCTTAAGCCTAGCCAAATTTCACCCAAATCCTTTGGATTCAAGGCCAAGGAAAATTTGACTTAAAATTTCTTTGGGAAGTTTAAAGGGGCCCCAGGTGGTTAGCTGTAGTCCCCAGGGTCCCTAGAAGCTGGTGTGCTCCCAAGAACCTTTTAGAAATAGACCTTGGTCTTATAAAAGACATGAGTGGTAGGTGGTTTTTAGAACACATTGGCCTTTTTCTTTTTTTAGAACAAATTGACCTTTGGTCCTGACCCAGGTTCTCTGATGTAGTCACCCAGTGGAAAAGTGCCTTGTCTAAAGGTCAAACCTAGGTAGGTGCAGGGAGGCAGGGTGGGTGAATGGAAAGAGCAAACAAACAAAAAGAATCAAGCTTAGTCGACAACTTGGGGCAAATCATGCAACCTCTTTAGGTTTTGGTTTCTATGTCTGTAAAATGTGGGTAACAAAAAAGTTGTTGAGGGGAATAAATTAGATAGTGTGCCCTTCTTATTTAGTGCCCCATACTTGATACAGAGTAAAGATTCTATGAGTGATGTCATTGGCCTCTTATCTTAAAATCAGTCTCTCCTGTTGGAGGCAACAGAGTTCGCAAAGAAGGTTGAAGGCGCTTGCTTACCAGCACAGGCCCCAGCAATAGATTCCAAGTCTAGACTCAACAAAGGCTTCCCAGGGTCCTCTGACACACAGACCTGGACCTTGGCTTTGTCTTTCAAAATGTCCTCTCAGCCCACTATTTCCTGAGTATCTGCCTTTGCCCCGCAGGATCCTGCTTCTCTGCTTTCAGCACAGGTAGCTTTTGCTATCAGGGTATTTGAAGTTTTCCTTTGATGGCTCTGCAACTAAGCAACTTAATTATGGATCAGCATTCTGCCTAAAAGCTTGTATCTCTTTTTCTTTTTGCCTCAAATATTCTTGGCATATATCCAAGGCCTCAATGCACAAAAGCAAAAGGAAGGCTGACCCACCCACTACTGAGCGGCCCCCAAATCCCTTCCCATCCATCTGCTGCCTGGGGCCTTCGCTAGAAGGAAAGAGAAAGGAAGAATGAGCTAGGGGGGAAAGAAAAGGAGAAATGTAACACATTTCATAAAATATACCATATTTTTAAAACATTCTCAAACTGAGTGATGCATTATCAGCAATTCTACCCTACACAAAATAATAGAGTTAACTATGTTTGAGACTGGTTAAGACAATATTTTAATGGCATTACTAAATTACCCCCATTTTTAATCACATATGTAAAACATCACCCATGCTCAACCCTCAAAAAGAAGAAAAGGAAAAATAGAGAAACCCAATAAGTAAAAATAGGAGATTTCTTAGCAGTGAAAATAAAACAAGAATAGATTTTTTTAAAGTCCCTTTACCGTGAGAGCTAGTGTTAGAGAGGGACTGTGTGCATGCGTGTATGTTTGTATGTGTGTGTAGAAAGAATATTCATGGTACAGAAAGTGATCGTCACAATCTGATCTGAGAACTGAGGAGTAGAAAGCCTAAGTGATTCACTCCGGATCACATGGTCTGTTAGTGGTGGAGTCAGAGGTGCATTCAGGTTTCCTGACTCCGAAGGGATTCCTGGGCAGAGCCACCTTGGCAATAAAGTCTCTGAAATGTTACAGTTATTATTGCCTGCCAAGTGCTAAGCTGCTTCATTCATAATTTGCAGGCCCATCCTCTTTGCTCTTGTTCTTAGACTCATCCACCACATCGGCCTTTGTTCCCCACTGATTTCAGTACATCCATGAAATCTCAAAAAGAATACGTAGTTCAAATTGATATGCCCTGTGAGCATAAATACCCACAAGACTTCAAACACTTGGTATGAAAAAAAGAATGTAAAATATCTCATTACTAACTTTTCATATTGATTACCTGTTGAAATGATAATATTTGAAATAATTGGATTAAGTAAAATATGTTAACATTAATTTCACCTGTTTCTTTTTATTTTTTAAAATATGACTACTAAGAAATTTAAAATGATATATATACCTCATATTACATTTCTATTAAGCAGAACTGACTTAGGTAATATAGAATTGCAGTTTTCCAATTTTAATTTGATATTCTACCCTTTGTTCAATTCGAAGTCTTGCTACAAAGGTTTCTGGCTCTGGATGAATGACTGCTGTTTTGGGAAAATGGGAGACAGATAATTAAGATGCATTAAACTGTGTTAATCAATAAATGTACTGTTTGTAGAAATCATATAAATTATGCTAATCAATAGTTGTTCTATTTTGGAGAAATAGAAATTAATGTAAGGAATCAATGATTTAGATGATTTAATCAGTACTATTTACTATAATCTTCCCTTCCATGGGGTGGAACATATAGTCCCAGATTCTCTGGTGTTCTTTTTTTTTTATTATTCAGGGTGTTATGGGGGTACAAACATTTTTGTTACATGTAATGCATTTGCCCCGCCCAAGCCAGGGCTACAAGCATGTCCCTCTCCTGCACAGTGGGTTCCACTTCCATTAGTTGTGGGTTTACCTCCTCCCTACCCATCCCCGGACTGGCACCCAAGGAGTATTACTACCATGTGAACACCTTAGTGTTAGTCATTTAGTACTAATTTGATGGTGAGTATATGTAGTGTATGTTTTTCCATCCTTGTGATATGTCACTTCGAAGGATGGGCTCAATCTCTATCCAGGATAATATAAGATGTGCTAGATCACCATTGTTTTTTGTAGTTGAGTAGTACTCCATGGTATACGTATAACACATTTTATTTATTCACTGATGTACTGATGGGCACTTGGGTTGTTTCCACGTCTTTGCAATTGTGAATTGTGCTGCCATAAACATTCAAGTGCAGATGTCTTTATTATAGAATGTCTTTTTTTCCCTTTGTGTATATGCCTAGTAGTGCTGTTGCTGAATCAAATGGTATTTCTATTTTCAGCTCTTTGAGATATCTCCAAATTACTTTCCACAGGGGTTGTACTAATTTGTAGTCCCCCCAGTAGTGTCAGAGTGTTCCAGTCTCTCCACATCCATGCCAGCATTTGTTGTTTTGGGATTTTTTGATAAGGGCCATTCTCACTGGAGTTAGGTGATATCTCATTGTGGTTTTGATTTGCATTTCCTTAATGATTAGAGATGTTGAGCACTTTTTTATATGTTTACTGGCCATCAGTCTGTCTTCTTTTGAAAAGTTTCTGTGCATGGCCTTTGCCTATTTATTGATGGGGTTGTTTGATTTTTTCTTGTTAATTTTCTTAAGTTCTGTATAGATTCTTGTTATCAGCCCTTTATCAGCTGTGTAGAAAGCAAATGTTTTCTCCCATTCTGTAGGTTGTCTACTCACTCTAATGATAATTTACTTGGCTGTGCAGAAGCTTTTTAATTTGGATCACTGTCCCCCAAGAACTCTGCAGCTCTGGTGTTCTTAAGTTTAAAATTGACCAAAAGATTTGCCTTCATGAGGGTCTTCCATCAGAACACCACCGAAACATACTTCAGAATGGGCTAATTAACGCACACCTTTAAGAGGAATTATTAAGGTGTGCTTTTGAGAATAATTGAATGATGAGAGGGAGTGAAGGCTATACACTCATTTAAGAGTAAAATAGTTTCCCAGGAAACGTGTTGAGAAACTTGCACATTTCGTTGCTTTTGTTGTTCTAATCTAAGCCTGATTCTGAAGTGTAGGTGGGCACATAAAATGATCTCATAGGCATTTTTGTCACTAGTATAAATGTAATCTGAAGGTGGATTACACAAGCTAAAAATTAAGCTATAAAACAACAACCAGCTCTAATTTTTCCTATCAATTATAGCTTTAAAAAATGAAAACTTTTAGGCGCGGTGGCTCACGCCTGTAATCCTAGCATTCTGGGAGGCCGAGGCGGGAGGATTGCTCAAGGTCAGGAGTTCAAGATCAGCCTGAGCAAGAGCGAGACCCTGTCTCTACTAAAAATAGAAAGAAATTAGCTGTACAACTAAAACTATATATAAAAAATTAGCTGAGCATGGTGGTGCATGCCTGTAGTCCCAGCTACTCAGGAGGCTGAGGCAGGAGGATCACTTGAGCCCAGGAGTTTGAGGTTGCTGTGAGCTAGGCTGACGCCACAGCACTCTAGCCTAGGCAACAGAGTGAGACTCTGTCTCAAAAAAAAAAAAAAAACATGTTGAGAAAAAATGAAAACTATTTATTGTGGATTAATACAGCAATAAATCTCAATAATGCATAATTTTTGCAGGGAAAAAAATTAGGGCAAAAATAATGTTCAGTTTAACCAAAGCTGTAGTTGAGAAGTTACAATTTATTCAAACTATGAATGCATAAGTAAGGGGAATGACAGCTGATACTCATGAGTGCTTACCAGGTGCCAGGCATGGATCTAGGTCTCTACACATCATGTATTGACTCATTTAATCCTCAAAATATTAACACGAAGTACAATATATGTATGTTATCCTCACCCCTGTCTTACAGATGTGGAATCTGAGGCATACAGAGGCCAATTTTTTTCTCAAAGTCACATGGCTAATAAACAGCAGAACAGGGGCCTGTGAACCCAGGCAGTCTGGCCCCAGAGTTCATGCTCTTAACATACAATGGTGAACACTATGAATTGGCAGGTAAGAGTAGACAAAGAGTCACAGAAATGCTTTTTTGTGTGTTGTCCATTAGAAATTGTCAGCAAGAAGAATCAAGAAGAGAGCATTGGCCAATGGAGTGAACACTGGTTGGGAAGTCAGGAGACAGAGGATCAAAAACCTCTATGAAATGAGAAAGTTGGGCTACATGTCCTCCATATTCCCCTTCAACCCAGTGATTCTGTCAGTGCTATGGTTTCTCATGGCTTCGTCCAACACCGGCTACCTAAAGAGTCAAGAACTGCAAATAAAGTTATGGAACCAAACAAGGGAAAGAGAAGGAGACTGTCCCAATGCAAAAGGAGAAATAATTAGATATGTTAGGATTGTGGAGAAAAACACACTGCTAGAGTAGATCAAAGGTTGAAGAGAATACATTTTTAAGAATTTAGTTATTTAAAACCACAAGCAGGGTTTAGAATGTCAGCTCTTACAAGAGAGAATTTACCTCTTTAAATTTATTTTCAGAACTCATATGCATGCACAGATATCTTATCTACACTTTGTAATGAAGATGGCAATATTAGATTTGGTGATCATTTTGAAGATAATGAAGAACTCTGGGATATAAAAAAAAAAAGCTAGAATGATTAGGAACCATATGCACTTACACTGTCTGTAAAGTGGGGGTAATATTAACCTCAAGGGCTTTGGGGAAGATTAAATGAGTGAAAGCAGGAAAAGAGCTAAGCAAAATGTCTATTGCATTATATGCTATTAATCCAGGTTAACATTGATGACAATGATAATGATGATTATATGCCACGTAAATCAACCTGCTTCTAGGGACCCATGTCCAACTCTCAACAATTTTTACCTAAAACATTCACATTACACATGTTATAACACTAGGACATTGAAACTATCCAAGCCGGGTGCAGTGGCTCATGCCTGTAATCCTAGCACTCTGGGAGATCAAGGCGGGAGGATCGCTCAAGGTCAGGAGTTCAAAACCAGCCTGAGCAAGAGCGAGACCTCGTCTCTACTATAAATAGAAAGAAATAAATTGGCCAACTAAAAATACATAGAAAAAATTAGCCGGGCATGGTGGCGCATGGCTGTAGTCCCAGCTACTCGGGAGGCTGAGGCAGAAGGATTGCTTGAGCCCAGGAGTTTGAGGTTGCTGTGAGCTAGGCTGATGCCATGGCACTCTAGCCAGGGCAACAAAGTGAGACTCTGTCTCCAAAAAAAATAAATAAATAAATAACAAAAAAGAAACTATCCAAAAGATTACAGCCAAATACAGAGTTTAGGGGTTTTTTTTTGAGACAGGGTCTGGCCATGTTGCCCAGGTTGGCCTTGAATTCCTGGGCTCAAGCTTTCCTCCCACTTCAGCCTCTCAAGTAACTGGAACTACAGCACTGTGGCCAGCCTATGGTAGAGTTTTAAACTTGTAAGCACAACGTTGTTTCATATGTAATTTTAAATGTATTTATTTTCTCCAGAAATCCATATTAGAATAGTTTATTCTATAAAGTTCTATTGGGTTAAGGGCCTTGTATGCTTTGTATCAACAAGCTCATCACATTCTGGGATCATAGTTTGCTAATGAGAACTGACAGATCACAGCACAAGATGGTTTGATGGCCCTTTTCTTTTGTCCACATGTTTTTGAAAGGAAAAAGAAGGTTTTTGGAACAGCAAAGAAAATATAGACTTTGAAGTCAGAAGATGACCTCTGGTTTCTTATCTGTGAAACTTTTGTAATAATTAACTTACCCCATAAGGATATTTTGAGAACCGAATGAGATATTATCTGTGCAAGTGCTATACAAATGCTAATGTTTAAACAGTGGCTTTAAAACCAAGCACATCAGATTATCTCTTTGTGGATTGTCTCTTTATGTCATTAGTGCACTTATTATAGCCATCTCTCACCCTCTCCAGCCTGTGCATGTATTAAAAGCAAGGCTATGACTTTTTCATCTCAATATCTCCAGCATTTAGTATTCTAGCTGACACATAGTAGGTGCTGTCTCATAATTTTAAAAACTATGCATTTAAAGGAAGCAGAAACATTCATCTGAGCCCTTACATATTATGGATCATACAATGAAACTACATGGCTTAGATCCAAAAATAATGTACTTTTTTCCTTTTATAGGCCAATAAATATGTAAAAGTTACTGTTGCAGGCTCGAATCTCAAGAATCAGATGCTGAGGAGTTTGTGGTGGCAGGATATTTATTAGGGACCAGCATTCATGGAAGAAAAGGAGAGAAGCTCAGGTAGAAAGAAGAGTGCTCGTTAGAGTTGCTCTACATGAGGCCAAGATAGCCAGGCCTTTATACACTGTCCTCCCTCAGTCACTGGATATGAGCCACCCTGGAAGAGCATTTCCTTGGGCAAGGTGACTCTCTGCAGCTGAGGCAGTCCCTGAAGGGGTTGGAAACAGAGACAACAAATCCTCCCTTGAAGGGAGACCTGGTTGATGCATCTCTATGTTCACCATAGTCATCAAATCTAAAATGTTGTGTCTACCACATGAGAAGATGGCATTGATATTTGAGGGCACAGAATAACTTTAATCGATGAGACATTTCAAATTACATTCACAATTGAATAAAAGAAAAAGCCTATGTGCTCACAGATTTAAGGTAGAATATACCAAAACATGTATTATAATTAATATAGTGAAGACTTACAAGAAAACTAAGGGTTCTAACATTGATTTGTTGCATATGATGATGATGTCAATTTCTCACGAAATGCTATCATTTGGCAAGTGTTGCTGCGTACCTGTTTGTGCAGTGAAACAGGCATTACTAAGTAAAGAGCTCCTCCTGGGGTGTAATGATCCAGCTACAGGAAGAACTTTTCCCAGATCCAAGCCTCTCCACTGTTCTAACTCCTTAAAGGAACATGCCTGTTTGTCCACCAGGATGCGTCTGTACCCTGGAGTCACGAAGAGGGCACCAGCAGCAGGATCTGGCTTCCCTTTCTGTTCTAAGCCTTCCTTCTCCCACCGCCTGGGCCCCACACATTTCATGTTTCATTTGGGGCAGCTCTCTTGCTCAACTGTGTATATTTCAACAGTGCCCAAAGAAGTGACCGAAAGCAAACCTTGTCACTACTTCAAGGTCACTATGAAGAAATCAGTGTACTCAAACAGTCCCCAGTCATAGTGTGCATGCAGCCTGCTCTACCTAGTACAAAATAATGCATTGGGCAGATTAGCAAAAACTTGAGTTTAGAAAAAAATCAACCACTATTTCCTTATTTGTCCTTCATTTTAAGCTTCTGGCGAAAGTTCAGGGGCTTATGTGTAGAAGACTTAAGGGATTGTTCTGGAAAGCTGGGATCTCAAGAAAATCAATTAAGTTCATAAACCCCTCTATCTTCCAGTGCACTATTAACTCATTATTATTAAATGCTTATAAATGAGGTGGGTAAGAGCAGTTTACAAGAGGCTTGCCTCAACCATTCTGGTTTATCATATAGATTTCTAAGATGAAAACTACTAAGATCATAATATTTTAATTTTTCTTTTTTTTTTTCATGCACAGTAAATGGGGAAGGCAAGGGAACATTCCTTAGACATTCCAGGAGTAGTGTGTTAAACTGATCAATGTTTTCATTTAGTTCTCTCTCAATCCTTAGGGGTAGGCACCAAAATAAGGCTAAATATATTTACGTTTTTAGAAGCTAGAATACAAATTCCATAGTAACTTAATATCCAACGATGTCTGAATTCTTTCAGTTCCCAGGGCTATTTTTAGGTCTTTAGGGAAAATATTAGTCTTTTTCTCTTTTCTCAGCCTTGGTATGTCACCATTAAACTTTTCCCTGTCTCACCACACTCTTTTCTAGTCCATTCACTGTATTCAACATCCAAGATCCGGAAAGGAATGCTTTCTAATTGTTCTCCCAATGCTGCTGTCCTGTGATTCTCTAATGCTCCAAGCATATTATGCTCATTTTTATGGGGGAAGCTTTGACAATAGACCAAGTAATAGGATTTGAAGAGGCTATTTTCTATGGTTTCCAGAGAATTTGGAAAATATGAGTCATAGAACTCCCCTCTCTAGTCCCAAATTGGTAAGAAGGAAATAAAGACTGGAGTTTGGGGCATGTATTCTAGATTCTCAAAGCAAATTGAGTTTTCAAAGCCAAGGAAAGACATTTTAAGGGTAGAAGTATTATTTTCACTTTGTGATTAGCAACATGAAAGAGTAGCCATAAATGTGGCCAGCAGTTAATATTTTTGTTATCAGTTAAGACTTATAACCATTTAACTTTCAGTATTAAATTTAATTCTTTTTATGACAAAATTTCTCTTTGTATAATGGCCCAAATTACCATTTCACATTTGCCTTCAGAATTAAAAGAATCTTCAATTTAGTGGACTGGTTGGCTCTGTCACCATGAAGATTAAGATCAAGGTCAAAATTTAATAGTATTAATTTCACTCTGCTTCAAAGCCGTGGATACAAATTTAACCCTGCTGGCTTTCTAAAAAATGTGTGAAAGCTGTGCGAAAGAGTGTACAAAATCATCATCTCTAAAGTAAAAGTAATTCACAGGTTGGCTATACTAACAGTGGGGGGTACCATCAAGTCTGGTTAACCAGGACAGCGTGGTGTCAAGGTTGCCCTGGAAACTCAGTTGCCAAGTCTGAGTTAATATTTAGATGCCTAAGTGGACATAGCACTATGCTAATGTCATGAGTATTCTCATAATGCTCAGTCGAATCATTGGATCTGGAGCACTAGACAGTCAATGGCACAGACACCATTGGGAATTATTTGTCCTCCTGCTGGTTCTTCAGATTTTGCTTATGAATATTTGTTTTCTTCTGAGAAAAGTGAAGAGATTAAAAAGGAGATGATTTCTCTATTTCATTCCATAGCATCTCAGGAAGCCAGAAGGCATTAGATTTTGTGTTACTTCAATAGGCTAAATCCTGAGACTAACAGCCAAATTTCATAAGCCCCCACCACTTTAGTACATTGATTTCAAAAAATGCCCCCACCATGCATTCTGGAACCTTATGTGCCTCTTTTTCTTGGACATTTCCCTTACATCATAGGAGATGGTCAAGCACTAGCTACACGTATCTTATAGTTCACATCATAGTAGGATATTGAAGGTGAAAAAAACAATACTTACACAGTCAAAAGTTTGAAGATCCTCTCTTTTTATTTCAAAACATGGGAATAAGTCAAAATTTAAGCCTGAAGGACCGAAACGTATTTGAACCAAATGTTCAGAAGATGAGCCAGGCCATCATTTTGGCAACAAGCTTCACATGGACATGTGAATATTAGAGAATGATGCCTGCGACACGGCTAAAGCTATAGCACACTCACAAATAGGTTCATACTTGGTTGTCTAATTTGCATGCATGAGTATGTTGCATTCTCCATGCCACTAGTACATATATGCCTTTCCCAAAGTCAGTGCAGGATCCGTATTTGTGCAAGTCTTTAAAAGTCTGCTCCCTTACAAAATTTTACCATAATTTAACTGAGACAGTCTTCTGGTGACAAATTCTTTCTGCCGCTTTTACTTCCCAAAAGTCATTTCTGAATAATAATTATGGCTGTCAAGAGTTCCAGCATCACTTAAGAGAATCCGTTTGTTAGTTATTTTAATGTCAGTTAGCTGGCTGTGAGTAAACCTGGCTAAACATATCCACATGCTTGGTGTCTGGAATTTGAAATTGGTAACCTTTAGCAGCGATGGCAACCTTAGACCAAAATGACAAAAGGAAAAAAAAAAAAAAACAGAAGATGTCCCGGAAAGAGTGGGGCTTTCCTGCTTTCCAAAGCAAATTCTTAACAGTGACAGCCTGACACACTCTTGCATGGGGGCCCACTTTTTCCCACTAATGCTGAATTGTTGGAAACTCAGACAGCGTTCAGAGCCAAGGGGGGAAATGCCTGAATCTGAAAAGGAACCAAAAGAAATTGTACCAGGGAAAGGAGATGGGAACTGAAAACAAGTTCCCAGAGTGTCTCTCTCTGTCAACAAGCATGCTAGGGTCTTTATTACTAGAATATTCAGAGTCCCATGGGAATTGCTGCATCTTTTTTTGCCTTAACTCTTTCCTTGCCAGTCCTTCCCTGGCTGGTTGAACTGCCTCTGCGGTTGTCCCATCCTGAAGCCATGCTCAGCAGCAGGCCTCAGGAGCTGCATTCCTCGCAGTGACAGGAGAGGATGTACCGGTAGGTGGCAGTGAGTCGCATGCCTCCTGAGCATCGCAGCCGCAACGCCTTCAGCTTGGAGGTCTGGGGCCGGCAGCAGTGACAGGAGGAACGGAAGGGTTGCTTGAGGACAGTGCTGAAGGACACCAAGGGCTCGGAGCGTGAGGCCTGGCTGCAGTGCCCCTCGCACCTGGCCAGGAGCACCATCTGGAGAGAGAAGAGGAGGTAGTTACCCTGCAGGGATGCCAAAACCTCAGCCAGGTACCACAGCATCCTTTGAAAGGCCCTAACACTCCTTGCCAGTTCTTGCTGGATTAGACCAATGGCCTCTCAGCCCTGGTTGCATATTGGAATCACCCGGTAAACTTTAAAAAAAAAAAAAAATGTCAACACCGAGGCCCCGTTTCAGGCCAATTGAATTAAAATCCTTGAGGGTAGGGCCAGGATTTTGTGATTTTCAAAGCTTCTTAGGTGATTTCAAAGTGTACTGAGGATTTAGAACCACTGGATGAGGCCCATCACCGTTCTGTGCCGGTAAAAATCAAAGAACAACAACAAAAAATTTCTCCTGATAGGTGTTGGTCTACCATGGGTCCAATGCATTGCAATTCTACCTGTTGCAAAATGCAGAAAGTCATTTCAAATTGAAATCAAAGAGTAAATAAAGAATGACTACAGAAAAAAGGAATTGGCTTGTATAGGGAATAGCTAAAGAAAAGGTATATAGTTTCTGAAGAAGAAGGGATAACCTCAGTGAAATGTTCTAGATGCTGCAACTTGGGACAAGAGAATCACATTTCTTGGTGTATACAGTGAAGGAGTCTGAGATTTGTGTAATCACATCTGTGTCTTCAGAGTCATTTAGGGCAAATATTAGAATGCACTCATTCTGATCATTCTCCATTTCCAAAAGTTTGGGCTGGGGTAACAGAGGTTGTATGTTCTTTATAGTGGCCTTAATCTGGCTTTAGTAAACAGATACTTTAAGAATCTGATGAATACTACCAAAGTTATCCTCAGAAAAATGTACATAAGGACACATTCAATATTTTGCTTACAGCTGAAGGGAATGGACAAAAGGCTAATTTATGTGTCCCATACAGAAATCCTAGTAGCCTGGGAGTGGAAGTCATGGTTGGGGTAGGGTGAAGCAGCTTGATTCATTAAGCTGCATACCCCTATATACTGGGGTAGAGAGGGGGGTAAAGAATCTGAGATTATTGGTCTATGTTTATGGGGGAGGGTCTTGCTTGGTGAATTTCATGTTAAATGATGGAGAAAAAGTTGCCCTATAATTCCAGAGTCAACAAGATCATGCAAAGTGGAACCATTCAAATGAAAGATTAAAAGATACATGTATATTCATAAAACCTTTTGACATTTGCCTTATGATATTTTGGGAATTAGCAGTTATTATTAAAGACCCATCAGCTATTATCTCTGACATCATCTTATGGGGCAGAATTAAACACCCAAGGATTAAAAGAAGGAAATAGCCAGTCCATCTTTCCAAAAGGGGGAAAAGATGACTTCTGGTAATTATAGATCATTAACATCATTATCTGAAAAGATGCTGGGGGTAAATCCAACAATCACTTAGCAACCACCAAGGCAATATGAGATACTAGAATAAAAACAGCAGGGCTTGGGGAAGAATAAGTTGGACTAGACCAACTAACTCATTTTCTCTGAAAGATCACAGAGGCAAAGAGCAAATGGCAGCTGTAAGCTGTTTTGATTTTATTAAAGCTTTTGATTCCATCCTGCCTGCTCTTCACATTGACAGGAAAAATTAAAAATGATCTAAAACAGGTCTTTTGTTTGTTTGTTTGTTTTGTTTTTAGAGAGGGGATCTTGCCATGTTGCCCAGGCTGGAGTGTAGTGGCTACTCACAAGAGTGATCACAGCTCTGTGTAGCATCAAACTCCCGGGCTCAAGGGATCCTCCTACATCAGCCTCCCGAGTAGCTAGGACTACAGGCATGTGCACTGAAGCCAGCTCTGGAACAAGCTTTGAGAGATTATGTCATAGATCTCTGGTGCCCAACCCCATCTGTCTAATGAGAGGGAGAGAGTCCAGGATCTTCCCTGGTCCTTTCTCCCCACACCTGCCAGTACATGGGAAGATCTGCTTGACACCTCACCTTGGAGTAGTGTTAAATTTGTTGATCTCTAATTTAAATCATCTGTTAGGTTGATTAAGCAGTTATTCAAAGAGTCGCCTTCCAAAGTGGAGTCTTTAGAGGTCCAGTTTTGATCTGGGTGGCTATAGCAAACCTGCGCCAACAGACTTAATTCAGAAGGGCCAAAGACAATGTGGGGCATCAAATCCAAATGATACACATGCAGGTGAACCAAACATAGACCTAACTGACCAGACCATTAGCACTGCTCATAAAATGACCAAGTCAGCAGTGTAGGGCCATTTGTAGATGAACTAACCTGATTGTGATTTCACCAGAAGTTTTCAGGATGTCAAGCTCCACCCCAGCACACTCTAAAGGGCAAGAACTCTAGACACTGAAGGACCTAGGGCCACCTCCAATGGAAGAGGACCAGGCTCCTCTTCCTCAAGAGCTGGACTTTCTGCACAAGGAGAATGCACAGACATGTACAATGAGCACCTTCAGTGGCTGCCCCTGGTCATCAGAATAAAATCCATCATTTTGAACAGGTGTCAAGGCCCTCCATGACCCGGGTTTCACATATCTTTCCAGTCTTATTAGCAACTGTTCTCGTCACCCACTCCCTACTCTGATCAAGCTTAACTATTTAGAAGTCCATGGAACTGCCCCGAATTCCCCTGCCTCTTGCCTTTGCTATGTCTTCCTTCGCTCAGGAATGTCCTTTCCACCTGCTCTGCCTAATGAAATCCCACCTATCTACTCTGTGGCCAAATTCAATTTCCCCCTCCTTGAAGAAGAGACTATGAAACAATTATTGGACTCTTGATGTTCTCAACACACACACACACACACACAAATCCCCTCTCTGGGAGGTCTAAGTATATAGATCCTAGCTCAAGGCTGGAAACTATATGGAAATCTACCTCTGATTTGTGTATGTGTATTGGAGGGGTGAAGCAGAAGTTTGAAAGATAAGATCAGTAAATGGGTGTCTTTAAGGAATAAAGGGATAACCAACTGCTTTCTGAGTTTACTCTCAATAGTCCACATTTTAGCCTCTGTCATGCCCACCTGTATTTTAGCACTTATTGAACATTTCCTGACCTCTTGCAGACTAGAGCTTCTCAAACAGGAATGTGCAATTGAATCAGCTGGGATCTTGTAAAAAGGTAGGTTCTGAGTAGTTCTAGGGTGGGGCCCAAGATTCTGCATTTCTTACAAGATTCTATTAGTAGTTGATATTGGTACTGCTGGGTAGCCGCACTTTGAGTAGCAAGGCTTTGTATCCATTAAAGTGTCAGGGCTCTGTTAAAGTTTGAGGATTATTAGATAGCAATCATTTTGCTAATAAGAACATTTATTGAGTGCTGATGAGTTATCTCATTCAATCCTCAACAACACTATAAGAAAGATATTATTATGATCTGTACTATTACAACAGATGAAGAAACTCAGGCTTTAGAGAGTTTCAGTAATTTGCCCAAATTTTCACATTTCTGGTAAAGGGTAGAGCTGGAATCAAACCCAGGTCTGTCTGAAACCAAACCCCTGACCCAAACCACCATAAATGCCTCCTAATACTAAGATGTTTTCATGATTTAGTAGCCAATTCACACCTTTCTCTGATCTATATTGACCTGCCTCTGGGATTCTTCACCATGTCATTTCCATAGACATACAAGTCTAACCTTTGTCTTATGGGCTTCTTGGGACATAGCTTCCACCCCCAAGCTCATGCAGAACTGAATCTTCCAAGAGCCTGACTGACCAGGTATCTCCATTAGCATCAGAGTAGAGACCCATCTGTCCCGTCCTAGAACAGTGTTTTGGCTATTTTATCCCAACCAAGTAGGAAACATATTTTGCCTTTTTCATAGCACTGAACACTGCGTCTCTATTTCTGTGGGCCTTGAAGCACCCTTTTTCTCTTGAGGAGCAAGACTCACCCATGGTGCTTCTCCCATTCCTTTCCCCACCAGCAACCTCAATAAACAACTGCTCAGCTCATCTCCAAGGACCCAGGTCAACCTCCAAAGGGTCTGTGCCAGGCGGAGGGCACCAACAAAATTGCAATCAGGGGAACAGAGCAGCATGGGGGTGGTGGGGCTTTGGAGAGGTGGGTAGGAACTCAGCTCACTCCAACTAGAATCTGGTCCCATCACTCAGGCCACAAACCAAAGTAACACAAAGTGGCCTTTGCACACTGAACACCTCTCTTCCCTCTCTCTGCTATTTACATGTAAGCATTATGAGGCCAAAAACTTTGTCTCTTTTTTTTCTTTCCATTTTAATGTCTCCAGAGCTGTCCACAGCACCTGCACATAGTAGGCATTCAGTATAAGTGTGCTCCTTTATAAAAATCAAGTTATATGTCTAAGGAGTCAATTGTGTTATAAACGTGACATTTCTGACTCTTGTCACTTCTCCTACCACACTATGAGCTTGGTGAGCAGCTGTAGGAGATGGCCTGGGGCTCCCAACAGCTCCCTCCCAACACCAAGACTCTGCCCTTAGCATGCCAGGTCCCTTTTCCTCTGGGAATATCCCCAGGCTTTATCCCTGAACCCTCATCCTTCTCTTTTGTTGCTGCCCCTTGGGCTCCCCATCTGCTCCTGTGGCCCTTGAGAATTCAGACAATGGGGCCCTGGTTCCATGCCTTGGCCTAGGGCCACCATCTCACACTCCTCATTCAACTCAGGCTTCACAGGCCTGCCCTGCCAGCCCCATTCCTGAAGACCCTTCCCTGGCCTGGAGTCCAGGACTCACCTCTCTCCAGCCCCTCCTTCCACCCCTCACCTGGGAAGGGAGGTCAGCCCAGACAGTGAGGGTTGTTTCTCTTTTGCTTTTATCCTCTCTCTTAGCACCCAGCACAGTGGCTTACATTTTCTTTGCTCTTCTGCCCCACCCTGTGGTTTAACAAGAACCACAATGCGGTTCAGTTTCCTAATCCTTTAAGACTATAGGAGATCCCAACAGTTATTGAGGTCTCAGTAGTGACCGAAATAGAAATATGAGTCTAAACACCTGTCCAGTTTATAACTTCGTCATCAAGATCATAATATCATTTATTAAATGTCCTATTATGTGCTGGACACTGTGCTGGATGCTTTACAAATATTATCACCAACACCCATACCCACACTCTCAGGTGGACAGCTCCATTTTGCATTGGAAGAAATCGAGGCACCAAATGTGGAGCTGGAATTAAAAATCAAGTCTCTCTCACTTCAAAGCCTGGAAGGCCTCAGTTTCCTTAAAGATTCCCCAGGCAGTCTGTTCCTGCTAACCACTAACCTTTTGCCTGTTTGCTATGTAGCCTTTACTTACTCAGAATTTCAGAGAAACATGGTCTCCCATCAAGATTATAAATGAACCTGCCATTCCCAGGATCCTTCACACCCAGGAGGTACCACCACCTAAAACCACCAGGCACATCCTAATCTATGGCCACACTGTCCTCCTTGGTGGGTCACTGTGGCTAGTCTTTTCCTCCTGACTTCATCTCAGTCCTTTCCTGAATTGCTAGGAGATGGGTGACAGGACGCTGGAACTGTCCAGCTGCAAGTTCAGGGCTAGGATGAACAGGCAATCTCATTGAAGGCTCCCAGAAAAGCTTTCACTACTATATCTTTCTTCTAGAAAAATTGCTGAGTATAAATCATTATTACTGGCAGATTAAAAGTTAAGCCTGGACTTCTAAATAATGGCTCCTACTTTCTACTTGTGTTCCTCCAGATAGCAGAAAGATGAATGCTGTGAGGCAGACATTGCCACTCCCTGGTTATATTGTATGACATCAAGCAACCTACTTCTTTCAGGTTTCAGTTTTCCTTACTGGTAGAATGGGCATGATAACACCTGCCAGCCATCACAGGTTTGTTGGCAATGATTAGAGCATATAGTCTGCCTGACACGTTTGGTGTTCAAGAAGGTGTCCTTCCTTCCTCAAGCTTGGGTCACATGCTCCCCTTCACCTGTCTTCACAAGGCCAGACACCGAATAAATGTAAATCAGGAAGCACTGACAATTGACAGGCAAACAGTAAGCATGTGTCTAGTAAATAATGGCCCTTGGACATGATATTGAGGGAATATTTATGTGGAGAGGAAAAATGTACTGTAAGTGTCTTCTTTGTAAAAGAGACTAAGGTAGATTGTTGTTGGCTTTTTTCTAGACACAGGCTGAATGTTCTATCCCAAGTTTCTAAAGGCAAACAATTTCATTAAATAAGACCCAATTGGAGAGAGGGTCAGCCTGAGTCTGTGAGAATTGAGAATTACAGAATATTTCCAAATGAAAAATAGTTTCGTTGCTGTATACATAAAGAAAATCGAATCCAGAAAAGGTCTGGGTAGTTGAGATTTTGCCAGGCATATTTTCTGGCCAAGGAAGAAAGGTTTATAATTACAAGCGCCATTTACATAAAACTATTGCTATATTTGGGATCATTTGGGATGTTTGAAAACAGATTGTTCCCATGAAATTACAAACATTTCTCCTACTATCACAATCTTATGCTGTTATTTACCATGGCTTTCTGGAAGAAACAAAGGTGAACAATAGTAGACTGAAGTCTGTTTCTAAGATTCATGCCCAAGCACCATGAGTTTGTTGGATTTCAGATAATGACATATCTTCTTTGACCCTCCCTAGGCTAATGTGATTGATAGTCTCTAAGGCATTCATTCCTCCATCATTTCATCCAATCTTTCCAGATCGTTCTCTGGTTTTTATAGACGCTACTATTTCTTTGTTCCTTTCTATCATCACAGTGACCGACACTTTCCTTGAAATAATTTCAATTCCTTATTTTAAAAGAATCTTGATTATGAAAGACAATCCAACAAAGGGAGAAATTATGCATGGAATAAGAAACACTAAATATTAATGCTATCTGTTTCTGCAGAGGAAGCAAAGGAGAAACTAGTAATCGCTATAGTCTGCCTTACTAGGGCCTACAGTTTCTGAGCAATCACGATCGTAAAAACACTTCTTATTTTTTTTTCTCAATTTGTTTTAGTTTTCTTTTCCTAAGAAGGGATTGCAGGCCTGCAAAAATTTACGTTCACTTATTTACTCCTTTTTATTTTTTTTGGTTCTACAAGTACAAATAAGAGACAGAAAGTTTTTGTTAAGTGGAAAATCTCTATTTTTTCCCACAGTCATAGGTCCTGTTAATATAATGGTTAAAGTGATTTAACTCAAATTCTGATCCTCCCAAACCAAAACAAGTCATCATCATTGAGCTATAATCGGAGAAGTTAATGGAAATTTTAAAGGCAGACAGAAAGTCATAATGTTTTTAAATGGAGAGTGGAGAGATTGACTTATATGGTCTTAATTCTAGTGGTTGATACTACAAAAAAGTCTTAATTATACTGGTAATTTAAAAAATACTTGTTATATGAGAATGTTTAAATGGTTTTAGTCTCAGGAAAATCTCTGAGGTTGGGCTAAAAATTTTTATTTACTGAGTGTGGACAAATTTCATTCATGTGCCTGTTTGGGGTCAGTGACAGTCATGAGAATTCATTAGGAATATGTTCCTCCCTACAATATGCCTCCCTTCTGGGTGGTCCATGTGGCTGGCCACTCTTGGTGGCCTTTTAAGCATGATATTCCTTTGCACACCAGCAGGGCATGGATTGCCTCTGCAAGAAACACGCAACCTATTCTAAGTGAGAATAATTTGGATAACCAATGTAAAAATGATAAATGATCAAATGTCCATCTTATCTTTGGGATCATTTTAACATAAACATGGCACATGGAGAAAGGCTCAGAACACAAAGCCAGTTACCAACTATTTCACTAGAAAACTCTTCGAAAAGCCCTCCAAGAAGTATGTTCCAGTGCTCCATCATATTTTTTTGCATTTCTTTCCTCTTTATTGCTGGTAGAGGTAGAAGGAATTAAGATAACATTTTTCTTTCTTGAAAAAGGATGCTACCACTCATAAATTTCACAGCCAAGAACAAAAGACACTCCCTGTCACTGGATGACTATGCGCACAGTCGATTAGACAGTTTTACTGACAAAAATGCAAAGTGTGGTGGGAAACCCTAAAAGCATGTTTCTCCCACAAGCCCTGTGAGCCAGCCACACAACTCAGGTTTGGGCTATGATCATAGCTCTCCATCCCCTAACAAAGAAATACGGTTTCCTTCCTGTTTTGAGGGTGGAGGAGATGTTCGCCTACAGAGACCTTGGTCTTACCTTTGAGCTACACTTGTACAATGGGTGACTGATAGAATCCACATAGTGATGCCGCATGCAGCGTCGAGGGTCCGAGTCCATCATGAATGAGCTGTCCCTTTTGCTGTCTGTATCTCCCATTATCACCAGCAGGGAGAGCATAGAAAAGGATGCAGCTAGTACATGATTTCTCATTGTTGTAAGGAAAAACTTCTCCAGAAGAACAGCAGAGGGAGGCAGAGGACAAAAATTTGGAAATGCCTTCACCTCCTAGGATCCAGTCCCTTTCAAGGAAAGGGCAGGATCTGGCTGAAGCTTTCTGGTTGTCATTGTCCTTTGTATGCCTGAGTTTTGTTTTACTCTTTGCACTTGCAATCCATCATCACAGTATCTGCAGCACAGCTGGAATGAAAACAGAAATTATTTTCCCCAGAAATATTTACCCAGAACCACTAATAGAACCCAGGAGGTATTGAGTAGAATTTTTCCATGTCATTTTGAGTGGAGAATATTGGTTTCTAGAGTGTCATTAGCATAAGCTGTCATCCATTCCCCTAACCCCCTGCTTAGCTTATGCTACATATTTATAACCATTTGGAAATGGACACAATGGTTTAATGGAAGCACATGTTGACTTTAATTGCTGGAGTCCATGTTCCTAGGGGCAAGAATAGCTTGAACCCATAGTAAAGATTAAACATGTGGTTCCCGCGAAAACATAAATGAATTGGGTGGTCTCATCTTTATCCTTGGTGGGTGGGGACAGAAGGGTCTATCCAGTTTCTAAGTAAGCTTTGGTGTCAATGTCAGCTTACAGGGCTAGAGAGCAGGCAGGTCAGTGATAATGAACACAGGCCACGTCCCATGGGGAAGCACATTTTCCATTTCCAAGTCTGTACTCAACCACCCATCTAGTTTTCCACTTCCGTGCTCTGAGCTTATCCTGTTTTTGTTTTAAGCCCTGTACCACCTAGCATCAGTCACAAGCTGCATCTGAAATACACATTATGCTAACTGGCTTCCAGCGTGGTTAAAGCAGCACATGTGTATTTGCCAACAGAGTCACACATTTCTGTAGAGCCTTTGTAGCCTGGGCACATGGTGTAATCTGAAAAAGAAAGCAGTCGTTGGAGCACAGACTTACCATTAAAATGGGATCACATTATACAGGTTTTACTGAAGTTTGTTTTGTTCTTTCAACCATACCTCTTAAACAAGGGACTGGCGCCCAGAGATCTTCCCCAATCACCTCACTAACACCCCAGGCATGGCCAATCCCAGTGCTTTTTATCATAGCAGAAGACAGAGAATAGCCAAAATATTTTCAAACATTTAGGAAAGTTGGGGGGAGCTGACATTACATCCAAAACAAAAGGAACATGATAATTCAAGCTTCAGAAAAACTTTCAAAGGTATTTCAGATAAAAGTTTGATCATTTTATTCACAGGACAACACTTTTTTTTAACTTCCTATTCATGAACAGTCTGAATAAACAAGGCAAAGTGTTGATAAAAATCAAGATTAGAAATTCAAGTCGGTATAAGCCAATTTGTTTTGCCACAACAGAATAGCCTCAGACCCACTTAGCCTGAGTCAACTGTTTTGCAAGCGTAGGGCAGGGCATCCTAAGCAAAAAGAGGTGTGTGAGGTATGGCTGTTTCAGAGCAGGACGTCCTTGGCAACAGCAGTGCCTCACCGCATGTGTCTCAGGAAAGTCCTAGAAATTTCAGGAAGGGCAGGGACCAGTAACGAGGGGACCCACCTGGACTTGAGTTCTGCCATTTATTAGCTGGGGGACCTTACACACGTCATTTAAACTCTTTCAGCTCCAGTTTCCTCATCTATAGAGTAGAGGAGTTGGCAGAGACAGCATCTGCTGTCTCTTTTTTTTTCTAGAATGCTACCCTGCGATAGCTATGGATTCAGCTACCACCATCTCCAGATGCAGAAGGTAATCCTAAAGTTGAGGAGACCATATTTCCATCCACTTTGTACCACTTTCCTTTATGTGCATGCTAATGGCAATATCTTGTTAAAGTGGATCAAACCTGCATCCAAAGTTCCAAATCAGCAAATGATGGAGAAGAGTATGTTTTGCTTTCTTTTGAGCTGCATATTCTAGGTTTTCCTTATACACATTACCCTGAAACTCACTAAGACTTCAGCTCAAAGAGACAGAAATTTCTTAGGGTCTATGTTCAGAGGATGCAATATTACTGACCATTTCCTGAGTTTTAATGTGACTAAATCATCCCAAGTGGTTATTTGTCTCTTTGAAGCCTTAATTAGCCTCAGAAAGAGAATTGATTGGATATCTCCTTTCATTGCTCCAATCTACAGATATTTTCCTCAGGAGTTAATGTCAAAAGGATGAAGGGAAAAGCAGACATTCCAGTCCTGGCCCTCTTTCTCCACTGCCAGCAACTTCTCTTCAAAGCCATGGATAGGAGGTATGGTTAAATGAGCAAAGTAAATTAAAAAAAAATGTATAGCATGATGGCAAAAACAAGCCACAATATCAATAACAAAATCCTACATATATGTATGTATGGTTGTATTTGTTGGCATTTCCACTTTCTCCACAGAGAAAGAAATATAAATATCCCTTAAACATGGAAGATAGGCACCCTCACTCATTTAAGGGAAGTAAAAATTAAAGTACATTGAGATACTTTGCTCAACCAATCAGATTTATAAAGATTGCAAAGTCTAATCATGCACTCTGTTGTCAAGGCTGTGGAAAAACAGACCCATTTTGGAGACAGTTCAGTATAAATTGGTCCAAACTCTGTAGAGGCCAATTTGGCAATATCTTTTAAAAATGAAAATGTACATAATTTAGACCCAGTAATTTCACTTCTGTGAATTATCCTACATGTAAAATCACATGAGCACATGGTTACAATAGCATAAAATTGGAAACAGCACATAATATCCATGAATGGGGACTGATTAATCATATTATACAACATTCATACAACAAAATACTGGGCAACTATATAAAGAAGGATGCAGAAACTCTATGTACTGATTTGTCTTAAAATGGGGAGGAATAAGAATATATATTTGTATTTGCATAGAGAAGCCATGGAAGGATATCCAAAAAACTAAAAATTAGTTACCTGTGGGAGTTGGGGGAGAGGCATGGGAGAAAGACTTTTTACTGTATACCTTTTTTCATAGTTTTAGATTTTTGAACTTGTGAGTGTATTACCTATTTAAAATTTAATTAAAAAAATAATGCTTTCTCTTTTAAAAGCTCAGCTTAAAACTGGTAACTTGCTGGGCATGGTGGCTCATGCGTATAATACAAGGGACTTGGGAGGGTGAGGCAGGAAGCTTACTTCAGGCCAGGAGTTCAAGACCAGCCTGGGCAACATTATAAGACCCCATCTCTGAAAAAAAAAAAAAAACTAGCTGGGCATGGTAGCGCACACATGTAGTCCCAGCTACTCAGGAGGATCACTTGAGCCCAGGGGTTCAAGGCTGCAGTGAGCTATGATTATGCCACTGCACTCCAGCCTGGGCAACAGAGTGAGACCTTATTTCTAAAAAAAAAAAAAAGCATCCTTATAATGGTCCACAAGGCCCTATGTGATCTGCTCTCCCATTCCCTCTCTCAATTCAAAACAAAAATACTGGTAGCAGGTTAATGGATGTTTAATGTTGATGCCATTTTGAGTATTTTAATGATATTATAGTTTTATTTCTTATGAATATGGAAAGAAATGCTAGTCTTTCTTTAGTCAAATATTCTTGCAAGTGGAGCTCTTGTACACTACTGCCACCTAGTAGCAACATCCTAAATTGCAAGCACAGTTAAATTTTGTTTTCCTGAGAAGTGAATAAAACAATTTGCAAGGAATTATTGTGAAGTTTACACAGATAAAGAGACAGTTAAAGTCAGATACAATGTAACTTTATCTATTTTTCTCTTTAGAGATGATAAGCTGAACCTAGAAGTAGTAATAAAGAATAAAAGAGTAAGAAGAAATGTTGCTTCACCACTAATTCTAAGAAACAGATTTCTCATTTTAACACACTCACAAACATGACACTTTTTGTCCAGCTTTTATCTTAAACTCTGAAATAATAATGCAAATAACAATGTAAATAGACCACAGAACTCACAGAACCTTCAAAACCGAAAGGTAAGATTCTTGTAACATCACAGCAGGATTTTTTTTGCTTTAAGTGTTCAAATTGAATGAACCAACACTGTTGTGTTGAAGAATAAATAAAAATAAAGCTCAAGGAAAAAGCAATGTTATGTTGAGCTGTCTTAACACTGTGCTGGTCAGGGCGTACATAGCTGAAAATGTGCGGAGTGTGGTTGTAGAGCAGGGGTGAGACCTCACAAAGAGGAAAATCAGGAATTAAGGAAATTTACACCACCAACATCCCCACTTTCTGGCAGCCTAGTGGCATCTCTGCCTTGTAGGAGCTTTTGTCATTTTCTCAAAAGTAAATTAATTCCAGTTTGCCTTAATTTTTTCAAGCTGTGTGTCATAAAATCAAATGCTGCCGATCAAGACTTAGAACCTTAGCCCAGGCAATAATGAATTGAATGAGAGAATGACTCTTTTACTGAACTCACTAGCCCTGTGGCCACTCTCTGCCCTGGGCATAGTCTCTGAAACATGGACTTGGCTGATGTACAGGGCCCACATTCTAATAGCTTGACTGTGGAGCCTCTGCCGGCAGGAGAGGCACGTAGGCTGGCATGCCCAACTTTGGAGCTACCCTCCAAACGATACCAGTGGAAAAGAACAACTGGTGCCCAGATTTCCCCACCTGTCATCCTCAGCGAAATAATATAGCAGAGCTTACAGCGGGCCCAGCCTCCTGGGTGAGAGATGGTGTTGTGCCCACAGATCAGCTCACTCTTGGGCTGACCTTCTGCCTGGCAGAGGGTAAAGTACTGGTTTTGTGCAAGTTATTCCAGCAGCAGGCTAAGACAAGTGGCATATGCCAAGAATGGCCTTATTCTTGCTCTGCTTGCCAGGCACAGGAGGGCAGTGCTTTGGTATCCATATTCTCCCCACCTCCACCTTGGCTGTTTTTAATATTAATATATGCAGGTATTCCCTCCTGTGAGTTCTTTCAACAAGTACTATTTAACACATATTCATTGAGCACCCACTATGTGCCTCCTTTTCCTCTAACAGATAAAAGATAAGGGTCAGAGAAAAAAATCGGTTCTATCCTAGATCTCTCTTCTACCTCAGCTCGCTACAGAGTCTTGGCCCGTTGTTTTCCTGGGTGATTTTTTTTGGACACATTGATAAATTTCCTTAATATATAATTTGTACCCAACAAGCACTACATCATTTCAGAGATCAAGTTAAGCAGTCATCTGCTTAATATAATGACTTTGGAATTGAGTGAGTGTATCAGCCAGAATTATTTGTTATTTATGGTAATTTTTAAAAACTATGATATGAGGCATGAACAAGGTAAAGATGACAGAACATATAGCCTCTCTCAAAGGAATTACCAAAAACAAAACAAAAGAAGTCAAAGATTTATAACTGTGGAAGAAAGCTTGCTAGATAACATGTCATGCAGCACTAGGATTGGAAAAACAAGAAACTCTAGGTCTAATTCTGACAGTGTGAAGTGCTAAGGAGCCCCTCCTCAAGAACTCAGAAGAATTCCGATTGGGTCTAGTCAACTGGAAGCCTTCGAGAATAAATCAGATGCCTCTTCCCAAGGCACTTAATTTATAAACTGTAAACAGCATGTTGGATTTTATAAAGCATCCCATGTGCTCAATGAATGGTTTTTCATATTATTTCTATCTGGAAGCACATCAGTAGTAGCCAAGATGTCAGGCCTGGGCTGACCCAGAGGCAGCAGTGCTGACCGCAAACACTGCCAGGCCTCCAGCCTGCCAACCCCAGGTATCTCCAAGGATGAGCAGCCACAAGGTCAGTGGGGAGGGAGTGGCTCCTGCCCTTTTCATCTCAGAGATAGACACATTCTACAGTGTGGGGGTGAGTGCGTGGGAGGGAATGACTGCCCCCATAGTGCTAACTCAGGAGAGAGAAGACAACATCCTTGGGGTTAAACAGCAGTCCTCCAGTCTCTGATAAGATTCTGTGTTCTCCCAACCTGCACTACTAGCCAAGTGTGGCCAAACTCAGCAGTGGGGGTGATGGAGGAAGAAAAGAGATGGGAGAAGCAAAAAGAAAGGAGTACAGCTGGGGAAAGAGGCAATAAGTTACAATTCTGGGGTAAACAGGAGTGCTAAAATGAATGATTGGGAATAGAAATGGTTTGGGGGGATGAGCCAACTGTCAAGCAGCCCCGCCTGTGTGTGTATCCTTGGCTTGAATAGTTTTACTGTCTAGGGAAGGACTGGAGTGGGAGGACTCGGCCTTGAGCCTGACTGGAACTTAAAAATCTTGATTTTGAGGCATTATCAGGAAATCCAGAAAAACCTCTCATTGTTATCCAAGCTCCCAGTTACCTACAGCTTTCATCTTTTCTTTCCCAGACCCATTGGCATTCTACACTGTTAATGTCCCGTGTCTGTGTATTTTGTACTGATTTGTCAGAAATATTGGATAACAATTTCTCTACATTCTGAAAACTAAAGAGCATTCTACTGTTGCCTGATCTGGTAGAAGGCGGGCTGCTCTTAACGATCTTCAATCCATCAGTCTTACCCTCCCATCATTGGCTGTGCGATCTTGAGCAAGTCACTTGCCTTCTCTGGGACTCAATTTCCTCATCTACAAAATGAATAGATGAGTCTAGATGTTTCTATGGCTCTATCCATTTTTAACAGTCTCTAACTCTACCCAAGCTTTTCAGAGCACAGCACCTGCTTTGGGGCTACATAGATCCCAAAACAATCCTACAAAAAGAGTCCCTTCCTTACGCAAGGAGTTAATGATTGCAGAAGAGTCCAAACAAGGTCTAATGTGGTGCCTGAGCTAACATCGAAGGTCAAGCTATAAGAGCTTGCCCTTTGATGAGGCCCTATTGGTGGCCTGGAATAAAAATAGCCCCTAATAACCAATGATTTGGTGTTTGCAATGTGCTAAATGTAAAACTACTAAATTTTAAACTACTAAATGTAGTTCATAAATTTATAATGTCCTGTTAATAATAGGAAATGGTTAGCAAGAATATTTAACCAGTTCCTGCTTCTCTTAAAGCTGTCTTAAAATTTTTGATGTTTCTGTCCAGTCTCCACCAAAGCATAAATGGGGAGAGTAGAAAGGTTAATAGTAGTTAATGCTAAAATTAGACTTCTTTTATTTAATGGTGACAACATAGGCTGAATTCAACCCTCCTGCACCTTTCTCATGAATGGCCCTTATTCTTAAACTAAGCTTAAGTTATAGATCTTCATGCCCCAGAGGAGTCATCTGTGATGCTCTAGTTCAGGACAGGAGAGGACGATTGGTTAGAAGAGTTGTCTTCTTTGCAGTTGTAGAATTAATAATGTCCTAGTGGTCAAGAGCAAGGCACTCTGCTTGGTAAAGTATCCATAGAACCTCTGTGTTAGGAAAGGTACATTCCTGAATCCCTGAGCTAGGACTTGGCTCTAAAAGAGTTAACCATTGGGTGTGGTTCTTATATCCTGCGCTGGGCATCTGTGGGCTTCTGCAGTTTCTGTGGAAAGACTCATTCTGAGTTCTTAACAGTTGATATAACTAATTGACTTTAGAATACAAACCTTGCATAAATTGGAAATGACCAAGTCTGATTACTGGAGTGTCAGGAAGCACTTTTCTGTTGAAGTCTTTTCCTCCAGGAGTTTGGATCATTTCTGTAAATCTAGCCACCTGACTAAAAGCTGTGACTGATATGGTGATGAGCTGTCAGGAAGTACTTAAGGGTGGCCTTTCTAGGGTGCCACAAATCAAAGGTAGCCCTAAGAACAGAATCCCCTTCCATCCTTTCATTAATAGAGAATAAAAATAGGGAGAGAAGAGGCCACAGAAGAAGTATAAAAAGAAAAGAAGGAAGGATTATTTTTGATGTTCAAAATCTGCCCCTGCCCTTTCAATTTTTTCAAATAGCACAATTTCAGAAAGAGAAGGATCCTTTCATTTCACCCACTCCATCCCAGGAAGGGAGGTTTTGCATGAGGAATGAGACACACTCTACTGCCCACCTTGCATAAGACCCTTTGGAAAGAAAGCAGGAGCGTTCGGAGAAACCCAACCCAGAGGACTCAGTCCTGCCAACACACATAAAGTTACATTCTCCCGGTGGAAAAAAAAAAGGTGGCCAGGTATTCTGGGGACCCTTATGCTGAAATAACACTTGCTCTCCCATTGGACTGCTGGCTGTGGTATAGCCTTAGGAGAAGAGAGGTGACCAATATCAGCTCAGGGTACACACTCCCTTTTACCTTAGAGACGAATGAGGATATTGGCTTTTCTTCAAAGTGTCCAGCAAAGTGTTTCCAAAGCTGCATTTGAATCTCATCGCCTGCAATGTTTTGGAATGGTGGGCAGTGATCTAACTTAACAGCTGTAGAGCCCTTCGTTGAGAAAGGGTTGTAAATAATAGGAGCGACTTAGTCTTTCCATTCCCTATTCAATTTGCCTTTTCTGCACAATGGTGGGATTTGAATACTTAATTCAATCTTGTTGCAATCTGGAATACTCCTGGATGCAGACCTGTGTCAAAGGAGCAAGGTTAATTTAAAAATCACACAAGAATACATTTCATTATATTGTTAATAACCCCAAACTTGTTGGGCTGGTGGTTCTCTGTATTTTGCTTTGCTTAAACCTTGCGTACTACATCTTTTCCTTCTCATCTCTCCTATACCAATCCTATCCTGCTACCTTTGGATTCCAAACCTCAAAAGAAAAATTTAAATTCTGAAAAGGAGTAATTTTTCATAATTGGGGGGAATCATAGGAATATATTGAGACCTAAAATATCCCCTTGGGTTTTAAAGAAAAATTAGACTTTGATTAAGGATTGGATTTCTTTTCTTGTCTTTTCATATCCATGTTAGCAATGTGTGTGTCTACATTGTACTTAGAGTTGAGGATGGGGGATGTTTTTTCACTTGAGGAATTGACCTGCTTTTCAGGTAAAGACGGCAACTTCAAACCCCTTCCTGGGAGAGAGTGGGTGAAATGAAGGGACCTTTCCCTTTCTGAAATTGTGCTATTTGAAAAAATAGAAAGGGCAGTGGCAGATTTTGAACACCAAAAATAAAATAATCCTTCCTCCTTCTCTTTTGTTATTTCTCCCATGACCTGCTCTTTTCCTATTTTTAATTCCTTATTGATGAAAGATGGAAGACGATTCCACGTTTAGGGCTGTTGTTGGTTTGTGGCCCCGTGGAAAGGCCACCCCTGAGCATTTTCTGACAGCTCATCAACTTTTGTAAATGTCTTAACCTGTAGCCCTTTCATTTTTAAAAGACAATGCAATTGGTTGGATCATAGCTTAAAAGAGGAAGTTGGGATTCAGCCATGTCTTGGAAGAGAGCAAATTGTCTGAAAAATTCTTAGCTTTTGTGGAAAAAAAAAAAGAGAAAAGAGAAAAATATATCTATTGCAAATCTTATACCCATCGTAAAGATGCTAGTCAAATGTTCATGTCCATATTTTGCAATGGGGGTGAAATGGACCCCAACTGGATGAATTCCTGATTATGAGCACTGGGGGATATGTCACCAACTGAAGTTACCCATTCTTTGAATCTTCTGAGTCAGCACTCTTTCTAACAAGAAAGTGGTTGTTCCAGACTCTGAACCCCATCCAGGGTGTGACATTCTGACTATTGAAAATGGGTCTGGGGGTGTGACTCTTAGAGGATATATGCTCAACCATCAGGCTTTAAGAACCACTGAGGAAGGGGACAGTAAGCATAAATAGTGCCAAGCAAATGACTGCCAGAGATACGGGGGGAAAAAAGCTTTGCAGATGCGGGGGAAGCTGGCATCAGAAATAATGCCATCAGCACAATCTTCCTCAAAAACTCAACTGTGTGGGTGTGTGAATTTGCAGCATGCAACCTGCACAGTCAAACGAGCACTCATTTCAGTACCAGCCTCCCCTTCCCCGCTGCACACATGGGGGTTTTGGAAGGATTCCCTACCCTATGTTTTCTCCTGAAATCAAACACAGAAGTTCATGGTTGCTGACCTGATGGGCGAGGAGTGGGTACTACCAGCTGGAATGTTGCCACTGGCAGGGGCAGACAAGAAAACAGGAATGCTCTTAATGTCCTCCCAAAGAAAACCTTTGATGGACAAAAGAGTGGTTGTATTTTTACCCTCTCTCTTCATGCTGCCAGGCGTCTTTAAATAGATCCTCTAGCCTAGGGACTTGTATGGAATAATTCATATTAAAACCCGAGAAGTAGCAGCGGAGGGGAGTTGGTTCTTTCTTCTCTTTCATTTCTTTGTTTTCTTCCTTTCTTTTTTCCTTCTTGTCAAGCTAACAGGGAAAGGCTCATTTTAATTCAGCTGTGTTAAATTTTTCCTTTTGGGTCTTTTAATGAACATTAGCTAATTCGGAAAAGACAACCGAAGCCCCCAGGAAAAGCAAAGGAATAGGAAGCCGCCTTGTGGCTTGCTCTTTAATACCTTTTGGTTCCAAGGACATTAGCAGCATCTTTTAAGGATGCTGCACAGGGAGGTTTATATGAGGCTCTTAAATGGGAATCTCTAATTGAAAGGTCCACTTCCTTCCATTTGCAACTCATCAACCAAACTGTTGTTCTGCTGTTAAGAAAAAGAATGAAAGAAAGAAAAAAAATCCCTCCCCATTTCTAAAGTCTCATGCATTTTTACTTCGGCTCAACCCACAATCTATTTCTCCCCTCTCCTTTTCATCAAGCGGAGTTTCATGAAGATATTCAGGCCTGTGCTAGCCAAATTAAAAGTCCTGTCTCTCCTTCTTTCTGTTTGGGGAGGGAGGGATGTGGGAAGGACAGACGAGGAAAGGGGGTAGGGCAGGGCCCAAGGATCCAGGGAGCTTTGTTTCAAGTCACTTGTTTCCTCCACCCCCTCCCCCAAACAGAGAATAACCACATTTCTCTTAATGTAGGCCGAAGTGCATCCAGCCATCCCCATAGCGCTCCTGCCCTCAGGCCTTTGCCGGGGATGTTCGGGTCACTGTGATGGTATGCTTGTCCCTGCCAACCCGGTCACTCCAGCCCTGCTCTTGGCAGCCTAAAGGGCAGCGGAGCCATGTGGCTATTCCTCTCTGCAAGTGGGTTCAGGCTCGGGGCTACGAAAAGCCCCCTAGTCCTATCAACCCAGCCCCGGTAGAGCTGGTGCCAAGAATGACATCCTGGGAATACTATGAAGATGGGGAGACCTCGTGGGCTCTTCTCTCTGGATGGAACAGGACCCAGGCTGTCTGGAAAATAGGCAGAGCCAAGAGCCAGCTCACAATGGAAGGAGCTCAGGCGAAGGGAAAAGGGGGCAGGCTGGGAGCGGTGGCGGTGGCGAGCAAAAGAAAAGAAAAGCCACATGCCACCCAGGAAGATTCCAAGGCGGGTGGGAGGAGGTGGTGGAGGAAGGACTTGCAGGAAGCAAGTGCCCAGACATGGCACTGCCAGTCTAGCTGGATTCTTTTCTGAATTAGATTATGCGAAAGAGGGGAAATATATAGCCGGCCAGCTGTTCAAAGGCTTACAACCTTGCTTTTATTGTCCGGGTAAGTTGGTGAGGTGGGGCATCAGAGGAATTCCAAACATACCATCCCAGAGAAATTTTAATATGTTCCACAGTGTCATACACGAAGAGGAAATGACAGCTGATCACAGCCAGGGCAGGCCACAGTAACCCTGGAGCTCACCCACCCTCTCATGGCCCTGCTACCCGCTCTGTGTTAGTACTTCTCAGTCCTTCCACCTGCCTCCCCATCCCCTCTGCACCCGCTGGCTGCTGCCCTAGCCAATAGGGCCTGGACAAAGTAGCATTGACCAACTGTCATGGGAAGAGGTGAGGATGGGCTCCAAGGCTACTGGCCAAGAAGCTGAGAGCTGGCGAGGGTGAGTCAGGCACCCCAGGGAGTCAGAGGCATTTTAATCCCACCATGGGGGATTATCTACTGATAAGGACTAAATCAAGGACCCTGGTGATGCTGTCTTCAGGGTTTTTTCCCAGTAACCTAACCGCGTGATAAAACACAATACTGAATTATTTGAAAGCAACAAACACTGTGTGTGGCTCTGACCGAGACTTGGGTTTGGGGAACAGCTTCCAGCAGCTTCTTCCCAGGGGCCTCTTGAATATAGGCCAGGCCCAGAGGTCATTAGTTTTGATCCTGGGGGTGGAACAAGTAAGTGGTGGGAGATAGTGACTGCATCTTCCTCTGTGCATATTTCTAATTCAATGATTCATCAAGTAGCCTTGGTATCAGCTGCTGAGTAGGTGACTCACGCCCAGCCCTGATAGAGACAGCACGTGGTCCTTTTCAAAGGGTGCTCCAGAGAGCAGAGAAAGGATCAACTGCTCTTTTTCCAGGTGTCTTCTACCCAGGCTGGAAAGATCCAGGCTGTGTTAGCTGTGCAAGTGACGTGTGCCCAGGATCTGGTCAAAAAGGCCTCAGGGGAACCCCTTAATCATAAATGGAAAGAAAACCTATTGATGAGGGAGAATCATTTCAAGTAAATCTGGAAGCCAGCAGCTATTTTAAATGGTTCTTTATAGCAAGAAAGTTATTGTCCAGTTTACTCAATGGCAAAGTCCATTTCAGTCCTGGAGACAGAATCTGGACTGAGAATTAGGGTGGGGGACAATGTCTCATTCATCTTTGCATCCATCAGGAGTAGCACAGCACCGTTCCCATAGAATATACTTAATAAATATTAATTAAAAATAGTGATGAAACGAATAATTAACCAGTAAGAATAATAGTACTTGAATTGCGAGTTCTTAAAATAGAGTACAAATTGCCAGCCAACATTGGTGGCTATAATTCCAAGAAACTCACCACATTTTTCAAGGGCCCAAGAAAATAAATGAGTTGGAAATTGTTAAATGTATTGAAAAATGATTTATTTTTCCCTTGACAGTGTCATTGGAACTCAAATTAAGATTGAAAACTCCACAGGCACATTTCCATCTGTGGGTGTCAGCTGCTTGGTACACAGTCGTTAAGAAGGCCTCAGCCAGTTCTCTCGTTACCTGAACCAAATGTATTTTAAAATAAATGATGCAAAACATTGCATTTTGTGTTCAAACACTCTCATGTAATGATCTGAATAATAGTTTCAGAAAATTGTTTTGATTCAGCTAAATGCTTTGCTAACAGCAGTTTAAAAAAAATGACAGTAAAATTTTATAGCAATAGAATCCATATAGGATTTCTTGAATAGTGAATATTCCAAAGTTGTAAATTAACTCATTCAAAAGTCAGATTTTCATTCAACAATGCTTGTTAGGCTAGTTATTAGCGAAAATCAGAAAAGTTCCCCATAAACTATTTCCTGCTCTGCAATGAAAACTGGTCAATAGGACCCTAAAGTTTACTTGCGGAAACAAGACTGGCAAGAAGAAAATGAATAGATATTTGCATGGTCTAAAGGCTCAGCTGAGAAGCATTCTGCAGTCCTGGCTGTATTTGGGTGACACCCACAGCCGACACCGCATTTTAGGCATCTCTATGCTTTCAAATGCACCTGGTATTTAATGTTAGGTGTTAAAGCAATTTGCAGATGCCAGCTCCTTGTAATTAAAATACATTAATATTAGAAAAGAAAATAGGCATGTTTTGTAGTAACCATATCTGTTATTAATGACAGTTACAAAGAACTGTGCATGGGACTCCTATCTTGCTAAATAGCTTCTTTTCCCGCACCTGAATCTCAGTAGAGATCGGCTTCTGACTCTTTCATGGAGGCTTATCTAGGCTTGTCCATTACAATGAGCCTCAGTTACTGGTCATTCTGAGTCATTAACATTCTGTACACAATGAAACTTCCCGTCCCCCAAGGAAGAGTTATGCCCAGGCCTCCTACAGCTCAATTGTTCATTTAAAGAGCGAACTTGTATTCAGGAGTTTGAAAGAACCTTCTGAATATTCCTCAGGTATCTGTAGGAGCCATTCCTACAGGTCCTGGTCCCTGTGCTGGTGGGAGCATCCTTTCCCGGTCACTCCTTGGACATCGTGCTGCAGGGACGAGCTGACGACTAAAAATAAACCCCTGCAGTAAATCCAAGGCAAACAGCACGCATTTCCTCGGACTTTCTGCCCAATCAAAATCATACAGTAAACCCATCCTCAGCTCTCCCCAGTGCTCCCGCAGGCATCTATGGAAGCGAAGTCCTGCGCGTTGGGAGAAGAGTGCAAAGGAGCAGGATTCCTGCAAGTCATGACACAGAAAGCTAGAAATAAATGTTGCCTATTGTTTGAAGTCATTCTGAGCACTCCGGCAGAGCCCTGGCAGGAGATCAGCAGCATACATAAGTAGTAATAAAAGTAAACAGTGCGTTTTCAAACTCGCAGGCTTGCCTGTGTTAATAGTACCCCCATTGTGAGTGGGATGAGGGCGGTGGGGAAGATACTGGGCTCCACGAATCCATGTTGGCAAGTTGCTGCTTCTCAGCCCCCTTTCACAGGGTCAACTATAAGAACCATCACAAAGTTACATCTAACTACGCAGAGAGTTTGAAAAGAAAATCTCTTTAAGTCAAACCAAAAGATATTTTCGAGCTTCTCTGAGAGGCTCCCTGCTCTGTCACAGACTTCAAAGACCCGTTCATTTAAAAAACACAATGCTAGCATGCTACAGATTAATGCAAATTAAAGTAATGCAAATTTAAGTGGTATTTAAAGGTTGTCTCTTTGTCTGAGAGGAGGATGAAATGCTCGGTTTGGAAAGAAGCGATTTCCTAGGCAAGCCGGCAGCGCTTGTTTTCCTGCTTACCTTGGGGGAAACGCAGGGCTCCTTTCTTCTCAGACTTTTCTGAGAGCTAGAAAGAGGTCCTGTTACTTCCAAATGCTTTTGTTCTTCTGTCCCTCTGTCACATGGCTTGCCTTTTATATTTGCAACACACAAAAGTTAGGACTGTTGTTTAAGCGACACAGGGAGAGAGAGAGGGAGAGAGAGAGGGAGAGAGAGAGAGAGAGAGAGAGAGAGAGAGAGAGAGAGAGAGAGAGAGAGACGGAGAGAGAGAGAGAATGTCAAATGGAAAAGTGCCATTGCAGTCATATATCAATCAGGCGTGCGGCCGCAGCAGCGCGCTAGCAAATGGAAATGCCACGGAAATGTGAGGCGCTCGTTATCGGGGACTCAGCCGCTGCCCACCGCTCGGCTCCCTTCCACGGAGCATCTTGCGATGGGAACAGCGTAGAAGAACAAGGGCGAGGAAGTTTCTTTCTTTCTCTCTCTCTCTCTCTCTTTGGTATTATGGAAATAATAAGAGGCCAAATGAATATTCTGAATTTAATTCTTTTGCGAGCATGTGGCTGCCATAAAGATGTGCAATCCGCAATAGAGACGCATAGTTTTGGAAATACAAAGATAGAGTGGCATTCTGTTGAAAGATTCGGCAGCTGACTGGGATGAAGTTGAAATTCTAAGCAAGAGACGAGAAAGATGGGAATCAGAAATCTTTCTGAGGCGATGCTGTGCTGTTGAAGCAAGTGCAAAACGCTGCCCTATTTTATCACGATGTGTGTGTGTGGTGAGAATTCTTTTTTTCCCCCCCGGAGTTGTTCATCCATTAAATGATTTTTAGCAGCATATACATGATTAAATTTACAGTGGCACTTTAATAAGCACCCTCATCTGCATTATTTAGAATAAAACTTTAGATCTGATTTAGAAACAATGAGAACTTGACTAACAGGTAAGGCCAACTCACCATGCCGCAAGGAGTAGAAAAGTGACAAAGATAACTATGTGTGTGGATTAAGTACCTGCAGCTGAATAACGCTGCGTTGTGAGCTGTGGGACTACAAAGGGAAATATTTCATAATCCCTGCCCTTAAAAATCTGAAAATTAAGACAGAAAACTGTCAGCAATTTTAGTGGAAAATACAAAGAGTCCTTTATAATTTTTTTTACACTTGGTAAACTCAGTCCCAGACAATTTATTTTATTAATACTGATGAAGAATTAAACTGAGGATTTTTTTAAAAAAAAACAATATTTCACAGAAAGTAAATATATCATAAAACTTAAGAAGAAATTTTTCTTGGGAGCTTCTTATAATTATTCATGCTGAAACTGTCGTGTTCTGCTGTACCAAACCATTTATTATTCATTAATAAATTGATAATCACATGAATACTTTTCGACAGATTCTTTACTCCAGTCACTGATGTTTACAAGAGATGTCTTAAAATTTTTAGTTTTACTGCCACCCTTTATTAAAAAGCACCTTTTCTTTTGTTCTACCTGGGAAAAAACCCTGTCTACCTTGGACCAGCCAGTCACAAACAGAGTCCACCTGCAAAGATAAAGGATAAGTGACAAGTTCAAAGCCATGAAGGGAAACCTGGCACTTGGCTGATGATGATATTGGCTAAATATCTTAAAAGCAGAAGATCAAAATGCAAATGGAAATTGGACCTTAAAACTGGAAATAATCTGAAAGGGGAAATGACTTGTAGCTGAGTAAGAGCCTTGAAAACAGTCAGGAATACATTTTCTGGCTCAATTTTGTGGGTCAGATTGGGAAGGAGAATGAACTCTTTGGCCATGAACATTTTCAAATATCAGAGCTTGACATCCATCCACCTTTTCATTTCTCCTAAGAAATAACTTTTGGCTTTCTTAACATATGTTCTCCTCTCCACCCTGCCATCTTTCACCTTCGGGCTGTCAGGGTCATCCTATCTGCTGTGAAACAACATGAAAAGGTGCAGTTCTTCCTGGGTGGAATTTTCCAGAAAGTATAAAGATTGCAAACACATTGACTACTTGGCTGCAGAAGACAGGCTTTCTCCCAGATGGAGCCCCACTGCTTCTTCCAACCATTATTCTGTCAGGGGTGGCGAAGAATACCATCTGCTACCCCATTCAAGAGGGAAGCTTTGCCTCCGCCCAGTGGGATGCAGAGGACCGGTTTCTAAGGCTGTCAATAGGTATCTGGCAACAGCAACTCTTTTCATCACATCACCATGCTTTTTAGAAAGGTCACTGTGCCATGCATGGTTTCTTTACTGGCCATCATTAAAGTTGCTGAGAAAGAAGGGCTCCCTTTAACTTTCCATTTATGCAAAAGGGATGAAAAGACCCCTGCTGTTACTTCATATGCACTCAGGGAAGGAAGAATTTGCAGAGAAAGATGTCTATCAGCTGGATGGGAAATCTTTTAAGGGACCACTTCCAAGCTTTTTATTTCTGGTCCTGTTTTCATGTTGCCTCTCTCTTTCTGGGTAGCCCTAGTGGACATTTAATAGGAGGCACCTAGCATCCAAACACCCCTGGGGGAATGAGTAGTCCCAAAGCAGGTGGGAAAAAGGACCTGTCTCCTTGTTGCAGAACCTTAAGGAGCAGGTGTTTCCTCTCCCTTCCTCAGGGCAGGTGGAGGAGCCAGGCATGATCCAGTCTGGTTCCCCAGATGAACCATCTGGGAGGAGTGGTCAAGGCATACCTACATTCAGAGGTTATTCTCTCTGTGGTCCCACTGGAATCGAGAACCCAGAGGCTCCAGCAACTAATGTCAAAGGCAACAGAGCCCAGCAATATGATGGTGGGTGTCCTGGAGACACAGAGCCCATGGTGATGGAATCCATAGCAGTCTGGTCTCTTTGGCAACATCCGTGTTTGTCACCATTTTATAAGCCTGGAGCTCCAGCTTTCCTGGTGATTCTGTGAATTGCACCCAATCCCCAGCCCTGCCAAGATCTTGCCAATAAATTCCTTTCTGCTTTAATTAGCTAGAGACAGTTTTTGGGGTTGGCAACCAGGAGTCCTGACCTGAACACTACATTTTCCAAATTTAGGCAAACTAACATCATTAACATACAAATGGAAATACAGCCTCTACTTCCTCCTAGTTACTTTCCCAAAAGATAACCGGTTTTAGATTCATTGTCTGTCTATTATACTATCTGTTATAACATTTCAAAAGTAGAAAATTCTTATATGGGTATATAATAAGATCCACAGGGTACATGTGTGTGTTTAATCCCAACATACTGGCATAGCCTACTAGGCACAGTTCACAATTATCTGTGAGAATGTTAATTTTTTTTTAGTTTCAGAGTATTATTGGGGTACAAACATTATGGTTACATAAATTTCTTTTGGACAGTTTGAGTCAAAGTTGTAAGTGTGCCCATTGCCCAGATGCATTGTACTGTTAGGTGTGAATTTACTCATCTCTTCCTCCCCCCAACCTGCTTGATTTCCAATGAGTTTTATTTCCATATGTGCACATAAGTGTTGTTCGATTAGTTCCAATTTAATGGTAAGTACATGTGGTGATTGTTTTTCCATTCTTACGATACTTCACTTAAAAGAATGATCTCCAGTTCCATCCAGGTTAATACAAGAGGTATTAGTTCACCATTTTTTTTATGGCTAAGTAGTACTCCATGGTATACATATACTGCATTTTATTAATCCACTCATGTATTGATGGGCACTTGGGTTGTTTCCACATCTTTGCAATTGTGAATTATGCTGCTCCAAACATTCAGGTGCAGGTGTCTTTTTTATAAAATGTCCTTTTTTCCTTTGGGTAAATACCCAGTAGTGGGATTGCTAGATCAAATGGTAGGTTTACTTTTAGTTTTTTGAGGTATCTCCGTATTACTTTCCATAGAGATTGTACTAGTCTATAGTCCTACTAACAGTGTATAAGTGTCCCTATCTCTCCTCATCCATGCCAGCATTTGTTGTTTTGGGATTTTTTGATAAAAGCCATTCACACTGGAGTTAGGTGACAGCTCATTTTGGTTTTCATTTGCATTTCCCTGATGGCTAGAGATGTTGAGCATTTTTTCATATGCTTACTGGCCATTAGTTTATCTTCTTTTGAAAATCCTGTCTCCAAAGGCCATGGCCTAACTACTATGCTGTGCTGCCCCCATTCAACAAAAATTCCCTGAGCAGTGCCTGCATAGTAATACTCCTCTGGGGGAGACAAATAAAGGTAGAACATGGATCTAGTTTTTAAAGGCATTTGTGATACTATAGGGAAGAGAGAAATGTTCACTTATGAAGACACTGCAAGGTAGAACTTGATCAGGGCCACAAAAAACCCAAAAAATACAATAAGAGGAAGTGGTACTTCCAGGAGAACTCCACTGGGTCTGGGCTTTGAAGGCACAGAGTGGGAACCAGAGGACGATGGTGTGTTTGTGAAGTGACATGCAGCCAGACATTTAGGCCAGGCCTAAATTCATGCTGTGATGAGCCAGGAGGATGTGGTGAGCAAAGTGGAGCCAGGTTAGGGAGCTGGGGCCAGAAGAGGTTAAAAAGGAGAGGATAGGGTGGAAAGCCAGACTGAGACAAAGGAGAGTTTATGTAAGTGGAAGAAGAAGACTGAGGCAGAGGAGCAAAGACAAGTTGCATGGCAGGTGTGCAAACAGGTACTTTCATTCATCCATGCATTCATTGGACAAATACTCCTCTATGAAAAGAACTTTCTTTCAAAAAGCATGATCATTTAAAAGTCATTGTCACAAAGCCATAGTAAATAACTGGAAATAAACTTGGAAATACAGAAAAAAATGTTTTCAGTGACTCCTAACTGCCCAATGCTTTTCTTATCTCAGGGGCCCTGGCTTTGGATTGGACAAAGTTTCTATGATTATGGTGGAGGAGTATGTCAGTAAAGACACATTAAAGACAAATAGCAAAAACCTCATGTTTCAATGGCTCAAAATATAAGGCCATTTATGATGCCCAATCAGGAAGTGGGCAGTTCTGAGGTTTGTATAGTGACTCCATGGTATCATCCAAAACCCAAGCTCCTTCTACTTCCATCATGCTCAGTATTATTGGCTTCTATTCTCCTCTGGTGGGTCAATTTATGGGCACAAGGTAGCTGGTGGAACTCTAGAAATCATATTGAAATTCAGAAGCCAGGAGGGAAAGAGAGACGAGTTTGTTTTTTGTCTGCTTCTTCAATCACGGGGAAAATCTTTCCAGAAACTTCAAAGGCTTTCCCTTCTATCTCATTTGCTAGAACCTGATCACATACCCAGTCCAACAGCAATCTCTGCAAAGGGAAATACAAGTACCATCACTGGCCTGGCCCAGTCACCATTCATTTCTTGGGGCTGGGTGCACAGCAGGCTAAACAGTCAGATCTCTCTTAGCGATGAGAAGACGAATGGTGGTTGGGTAGAGAACCAGTAGCATCTGCCACAGTGACAGACACAATATATACACAAGATAACTTCAGAGTGTGACAAATGCTAATGAGGAAAATGAAACAGTGATGAGATAGAGAGTATCTAAGGTAGTACAGGAAGGGGAGTGAGCTAATAGGGTGATCAGAATTGGTCTTCTGTGGAGGTGACATTTGCATTTAAATGCTAAGAGCAAGATTGGTGAGCAGAAATGCCAGGGTGGCTGGAACAGAGTGAGAGGGGCAAGTGGTAAGAGATGTGGTCACAGATGGAAGCAGGGGCTGTACGTAGCATATAAAACTATATAGGCCAGTGTAGGGAGTTTGGGTTTTGGTTATGGATTGAATTATGTACCCCCCCCCCAAAAAAAGACATATTGGAGTCCTAATCTCTTCGTACCTCAGAATGTGACCTTATTTGGAAGTAGGGTCTTTGCAGAGATAATCAAGTTAAAATGAAGTCATCAGGATGGAGCCTAATCCAATATGACTGGTGTTCTGGTGAAAAAGAGACTTTTAGACACAGCGATAGATATGCACAGAGAGAAGATGATGTGAAGACACACAGGGAGAAGACAGCCATATCCCTGGATTGATGCATCTGCAGGCTGAGAAATGCCAAGGATTGCTGGCAAATACCAGAAGCTAGAAGCTGCAAGGAAGGAGCCACCATTAGAGCCCTCAGAGAGAACAATGGCCCTTGACTGCAGGCTTCTGGTCTCTAGAGCTATGAGACAGAAAACTTCTGCTGTTTTAAACCACTCACTTTTTGATATTTGATAAAGCATCCCTAGGAAACTAATATAGTTTTGTTTGCAGTAGGATGGCGATTCACTGGTGGGTTTAAAACAATGGTTTACATTTTTTTTTTTGAGACAGGGTCTCACTCTATCACCTGGGCTAGAATGCAATGGTATCATCATAGCTCACTGCAGCCTCAAACTCCTGGGCTCAAGCAATCCTCCTGCCTCAGCCTCGTGAGTAGCTAGGACTACAGGTATGCGCCATCATGCCCAGCTAATTTTTAAACTTTTTATAGAGACAGGGTCTCACTATGTTTCCCAGGCTGATCTTGAAATCCTGGTTTCAAGTGATCCTCCTGCCTTGGCCTCCTAAAGGTTTACATTTTTAGAAGCTTATTCTGGCTCATATGTAGAGATGGATCATGGGAGATAAGGAGGTGGGAAGGGACAAAGAGTGGCAGGAGAGAAGTCATTAAAGTCTCATAGGCAAGACAAGGTGCCAATTTGCACCAAGGTTGAAGTAGTGGAGACAGAGTGAAGTGGACAGATTTTGGATATGTTTTCTGAGTAGAATATACAAGACTTCCTTCTGGATTGGATGTGGGAGGTGAAAAAAGGAGAAACATCAAGGGTGACTCCTGCCCCATGGTGGAGTGAGGGCAGCATGAGTTTGGTGAAGGGTGGAGCTGGAATCATTAATTCAGTTTGGAACACGTTCAGTTTGAGATTCTTATAAGACATCCAAGTTGAAATGTAAAGAAGGTGGTTTGCTCTACAAGTCTGGATTTCAGGGCCAATTTCAGAACTAGAGCTATATACATTTGGAGGTTGTCAACCTATGGAGGGTATTTAAAGCTATGTGACTGAGATTACCTAGAGAGAGAATCTAGCTAAAGAAAAGATGGGGAGATAGGACGAAGCCCTGGAGCTCCCCTAAATTGAGTGAGATTGAAAAGAAGTCAAAGAGGTAGGAGGAAAACCAGGAGAGCAGACTGTCACCAGAAAAACAAATAATTGTTTGGGTTTTGCTTTTTAATTATAGAAAACTATTGCTGGAAACTAGAGAAAGGATGCTATGGCTTTAGACTCGTGTTTCTCAACTTTAGAATTGAATGGAGAACTGTAAAAATGGTGAGGTCCAGGCCTCATCCAGTCTCATTAAAACAGAACTTCTAAGGGTGGAGTCTGGGCATTTGGTATTTTTAAAAGCTCCCCTTACACCACCAAAAGCACTATTCATGAAAGACATAATTGAAAAGTTGGACCTTATTAAAAATAAAAACCTCTGCTCTGTTAAAGACAATATCAAAAGAATGAGAAGAAAAGCCACAGACTGGGAGAAAATATTTGCAAAAGATACATCTGATAAAGGACTGATATTCAAAATATACAAAGAAGTCTTAAACTCGACAATAAGAAAATGAACAACCTAGTTTTAAAAAATGAGCTCAATGCCTGAATAGACACCTCACCAAAGGAGATATACAGATGGCAAATAAACATATAAAAATATGTTCCACATCCTGTTACTATGGAATTGCAAATTAAAACAACAATGAAATTTCACTACACACCTAGTAGAATGGTCAAAATCTCAAACATTGACAATACCATAACACCAAATACTAGAGAGGGTACGGAACAACAGGAACTGTTATCCATTACTAGCAGGAATGAAAAATGGTACAGCCACTTTGGAAGAGTCTGGCAGTTTCGTGCAAAATTAAAGATTCTTACCATATGATCCAGCAGTTGCGCTCCTTGGTATTTACCCAAATGAGTTGATAACTTACGTCCACACACACTATGTCTGCACATGATGTTTATAGCAGCTTTATTCATAATTGTCAAAACTTGGAAGCAACCAAGATGTTCTTCAGTGGGTGAAGGGATGAATAAACTGTGGTACATCCAGACAATGGAATATTATTTAGCGCTAAAAGGAAATGAGCTATTAAGCCATGAAAAGACCCAGAGGAAATTTCAATGCATATTACTAAGGAAAAACAGCCAATCCGTAAAGGCTACATACTGTATGATTCTGACTATATGACATTCTGAAAAAGACAAAAGTACAGAGACAGTAAAAAAATCAGTGGTTACCAAGGGTTAGAGGGAAGGGAGGGATGAATAGACAGAACACAGAGGAATTTTAGGGCAGTGAAACTACTCTGTGCATGTCATTATACACTTGTCCAAACCCACAGAATGTACAACACCAAGAGTGAGCCCTAATGTACACTATGGATTCTAGGTGATAATGATGTGTCGATGTAGGTTCATCAATTGTAACGAATGTACCACTCTGGTGCTGCACGTGGTAGTGGGGGAGGTTGTGCATGTGTGGGGACAGGGGATGCATGGGAACTCTACTTTCCACTCAGTTTTGCTATGAACCTAAAATTGCTTTAAGAAATAAAGTCTGTTTTAAAAAAAACACAAAAAGCATGGCAAGCTCTCTCCCCTCTCCCCAAATGTTACCTGATTAAGGAGACAGCCTCAGGGAAAAAACAAAATGAAACAAAACAAAAACTCCCCAGTTGATTCTAAAGAGCAGCCTTTAGCCATTATAATTGTACCTAGTCTTCAGTGATTATCAATGTACACAGTCAATTTAATAAATAATTTCATAGTGTAAATTCAAGCTAATGAACCACTAGGTATGCACTAATTTTAATTAATAATCTCTTTTGGCGTCTTTTCCACCATTTTATGAGCGTCTTCAAAGCACTGAGAGGCCATCTTTTCTTATGACATACTGTACATCTCATCTAAGGCATAAATAAGAGATAATCATCGGTTTATAAAAAGATGACAAAAGAAAAAAGACTCTCCACTCTAAGCACCTTTTGAACTTTGTAAAGATCATTTTAAGAGCAATATTGTTAGCGTGATAGAAAAGTTAAGATTTTTATCTAGCCCATTTCTTTTTAATAAATTGTCTGTGAGTTACTCCATAAAGATAATGAAAAATTATTTCATACACAAAATCACAAATGTAAGGATTCAAAGCAGTCCAAAGAACATTTGAGAATAAAACAACTCATTTTTAAGAAGGAAACGAATTCTCTAATAAAATGTGTCATCTTGCTTCACATGGTTCTAAAATTAGCCCTGCCTTATTTAGGTGAGAAATAGGGTTATCAAAATCATCACTTAGCACTCTGCCAATCTGCTGGGGGGCTCCATGCTAGAGGTAAGATCCCCAATGTCCACTTCATTTCAAAGATCTTATTCCTCACCCCCAAAGGACTCCTCAATAGTATCTGGCACAAATGGGCAATTCTTCCTTAAAATTCCTTCTTCCCTTAGTCTTCATTATGCTATAGGAGCCATTCCTACCCTGGCATTCTTTTCCTTTGAGGCCTCAATTCTCTTCTCCACTCACACTCACTTGAGCATTTATCTAGTTCAAATGATTCAAATGTTAGCTCAATGTCAATTTCTGCTCCTAGCCCACTTTCTGAACTCCAAAACAAGAATTTCTCTTCCTTCTTCCATTTAAATATCCCATTGGCACCTCTCACTGCGGTAGCCAGTCAGGCTGATTATTTACTCCTCTAATGCTGCTAAATTTTTTGTATACTTAAGTCAATTGCATCACAGTTGCCCCAGCCTCGAAACTTGTTATTTAGCTCTGCAATTTGGGGAAAGTCATTAACAGCTTACATCCTCAGTTACTTCTTCTGTTTTATGGGTAAAGAAAACCGACTTAAGAGGCCCAGTGTGAAGGTTATCTGAGACATTGAACTGCCACTGGTTTAGATTTCAGGCATTATTGCTGTGTATTGTTAGACAAGACCCTGCTGGAGAACACCTAAGGAAATGGTGAACTCAGTCCTAGCTACAAACAGACCCAAAGTCTTTGACTCCCACATTACAATGCTTATAAAACTACTGGCAGGCTAGGAAGTAATAACTTTCTCCACAGAATGAGTTCAGTCATATTTGAACTTTAATTTCTTATGTTCTTGCTATAAAATAATAGACTCAAATATTAAATCTTACTTTCTCAAATTCTTAAATTTCATAACATTAAGAAGTATTCACTTCCTTTGGTATGAATATAAAAAGTGACATTTATTTAGAGATATATTTTTAATTAACTTTGCATGTCTCAAGATCACTACTTTCACTAGTAGCTCAACAAACTCATGTAAGGTCAGTTTTAATCTTACTTAAAATCAATCTCACATAGAAAGAATTATTGCTAGAGTTTGTGCTAACAGCTTATAATTAATGTATACTTTTTAAACAATGAATAGTCATTGAATAAATGTTCAAAGAATGATTATATTTCTTGATCTTTCCCCAGCGGGGGGGAAAAAAAATCTAGTCATCATATTTGACACTTCTTTATTTCTCCCAAAAGAATTTTTTTCCATATTGAACAGTTTTTCTGCCCCAAATTTATGACTGACTTTTTCAATTAAAACTTAATCTTAAAAAATGTATTCGGTGGTTTGAATCAAGAAAAAATAACAGGCTTAGAGGTAGTCCACAGTTCTTGTATATGATGAATAGAGACAGCTTCATTGTATCCATTCATTTATTCAGTCTGTATTTACTAAGCATCTATTAAATGCAGAAAACCCTGTTTTTCTTGCCAAATTGATGAATAATTAGATTTTTAGAAATATCGTCTGATTTTTCCAGCTATATAAGAAATGATTTCCTAATCTTTTTTAGTCCCACTCATTCATTCATTCAACAAATATATATATTTTTTGACACAGAGTCTCACTCTATCCCCTGAGCTAGAGTGCAATCATAGCTCACTGCAACCTCCAACTCCTGGGCTCAAGCCATCTTCCTGCATCAGCCTCCCCAGTAGCTGGGACTACAGGCTCACACCACCACACCTGGCTAATTTTTCTATTTTTTTGTAGAAATGGAATCTCTCTCTTGCTCAGGCTGGTCTTGAACTCCTGACCTCAAGTGATCCTCCTGCCTCAGCCTCCCTAAGTGCTAGGATTACAGGTGTGAGCCACCGTGCCTGGCAACAAATGATTTTTGAGCAGTGTCAAGCTCTATTTTAGGCCTTAGGTTCAGAGTAGCAAACAAGACAGACAAGGTCCCAGCTATCATGAAGCCGACATTCCATTAGGGAGATAGTCAGCAGGGTTATAAACAAATATGCAATATACTTTCAGGTGATGATAAGTGCAATGAAGGAAATCAAAAAGGAGATGGGAAATCAGAGTGAGGGAAATGCTATTTTAGATTGGGTGATCAGGAAATGTACCCAGGAGGAGATGGTATTTGAACACAGACATGAGTGAAGTAAAAGAGCCATGCAAGGACTAGGAAAAGACCATTCCAGCAGTGGAGAGAGCCCTCAGAGGGAAGCAAGCTTGGCATGTTCAAGATGAAGAAAGGAGGTCACTATTGCTAGAGCAGAGTGAACAAGAGCAAGAGTAGAAGAAAATGGGCCAATGGCTGGATCATATCAAGCCTATGACTGTGGTAAGGCGTTTTGAGTAGATTCTAATGTGATTGGAAACCACTGGGGAGTTTTGAACTACAGGATGACATGACCTGATTCATGTTTGTAAAAGATTATCCTGGGTCTTTTGTGGTAATAAGGCAGTCTGAGTAGGAGGCCAATACAATAAAATGTGGTGGAATTCTGACGATATTTTGAAAGCAGAGCTTTTGCAGAACTTGCTGATGGATTGAATTTATGGCTTGGGTGAAGAAAAGGAATGGGTGATGACACTTAGGCTTTTGGTATGAACAACTGGTGATTAATTGGTGTTCCCATTTCATTGAGATGGGAAAGATTAGAGAATGAGAGCAATGGATGTTGGAGGCAAAACAAAGAGCTGTGATTTAGACGTAATAGAGCATCTATTGTGCAACAAGGACAAATGTTCTGATGGCGAATAGATCAGATCCACTGGAACAGCATTCATTGCAGATATGCAAGTTTCCTATTGCCCGTCACCCTCTGGGGTAGCTTTACCCCAGATGCCAGATGTGGAAGAGGGACAGCACTTCTGGGATATGGGGCCTTAAAGGGCCAGGATGTAATAGCAATATGAACAGTAGAACCATGCTTCATCCCTATCCTGCCAGTCCCTTCTCTTATATGATCAGGGACCAGAATATAATAAGAATATGCTAAAACATGACCTTTTTCCACCCCTATCCTGTCAGCTCCTCTTCTCGTGTTACAGAAGTAAGGGAAGGATCCAAGCTCTGTGTTGCAGCTGTATGACACAGAAACCTAATAGCAGGATCCGCCACATTGGAGTTTATGATTGCAGAAAAACCAGCCTCTATATGGGCATGCTTGAAGGGCTCAGGTCCAAGTCCCATCACTGACCAGGATTGATTGCATTAAGTACTGGCCTTGGCCAGTTTCTATGGAGATTTGCAGAAGGCCATTTCCCTCTCTGCAGGGAATAATTCATGAACAAATTAACACTTACCTCTTAGTAAAAACTTGGATTGAATTGGTAGTGGTTGAATGGTGCAATGTGGTTGGGTTTTGGAAATGCTCTGAATGTAGATTTCCTAAAAATCTTTCTGGTGAGTTTGCTTTAAGATTTGAGGGGGAGGAGTCAAGGAGGATGTATAGGTTTTTTGTCCTGAATAACTTATTTAATAGTGTTGTCATTGACAGAAATAAGGAAGATTGAAGGAGTATGTAGTGGGGGTAGAGGTGGAATCAAGAGTTCTGATTTAGAAAAGCCCAATAGCCACCCAAGTAGAAAGGTAGATAGCTCCTGGAGTTTAGAGAGAGATCTGGGCTGCAGATACAAATTTTGGAGTCATCAGCACGTAGGTGCCTTTGAAATCCATGAAACTAGATCATCTTAGGAGCAAATACAAAATATAAAAGGGCTACAAACTAACTCTTGCCCAGGTGTGTCAATTTTTAGAAGTCTGGCTTGAGATACACCTAATGCATCATGTTCCAAGGCAGTGAGAGAATATTTCTACAAACATAGACACAGAAGATGACAAAGACACAAAAATTAAAAGTATGGCTTTCTCTGCACTTCTCTAAAAAAAATTCCCTGTCAACTCAAGAAGAAATTGACAAAAGACCAAACTTTTCCTACTCTTTCAGAGATTTCAGTTAAGCTTGTATATTATTTCAAAACTTATTTATTTATTTATTTTGAGACAGAGTCTTACTTCATTGCCCTGGGTAGAGTGCAGTGGCATCATCATAGCTTACTGCAAGCTCAAATTCCTGGGCTCAAGTGATCCTCCTGCCTTAGCCTCCTGAGTAGCTGGCACTATAGGCATGCACCACCATGCCTGGCTAATTTTTTTTCTGTTTTTGGTAGAGATGGGGTCTCGCTCTTGCTCTGGCTGGTCTAGAACTCTGACCTCAAGCAATCCTCCTGCCTCAGCCTCACAGAGTGCTAAGATTACAGGCAGACTATGCCTATTTCAAAGCTTTTTGTGCAGGGCTTGTTTTTTTTTTTCAATGCAACATTTTATCCTATCTTTAATAGGGCTATATTTTACTATTCCTTCTCCTCAAACTACAGAACTCTTAAATTAGTGGACATTCCCCTCACACGGCATGTCTATTTTCTGCTTCAAGTCTAGGTTTCTCAGATCAGTATTTCAAGTAGGGAGCAATGATGCTTCAGATCTGGTTATTCCATTACAGATCACTGTTATGTTCTTCATTACCCTGAGGAGAAATCATCAAGGAAATTTGAAAATGCCATTGACCTTTCCTCAGCTTTTGGGTCTAGAGCCAGGAATTGGAATAGCCTAAGCTAAATAAACCTGGCATTAAATGATGATTTGTAATACTTAATCAGGAACCAAAAGAATCTTGGTTGAAGGGGATGGTGCAACAAATAAAAATATCCAACAGTAAAAAATAGAAATTCACTCATGTCCGTCTTTGTCTTAGCTTATTTTTTGCTCCCCTCCCCAAACAGAAAGATCTGTGTTTTTTTGAAAAGTAAAATAATTAAAATTTAATATATTGGATTCTAAAATTTGTCAAGACCAATATATAGGTGAGAAGAATAACTAAGAGAGTTCTGGAAAAATAAACAATGTATAATAAAGGATGTGATGAAAACATTTACTGCTCACCCAATATCCGTGTTCTCCTCCAAGTTGCTTAGCCCCCTTGTATGGATAGTACAGTGGGACCATTTCTCACCAATGGGAAGAAAAGGTGTGACTTCTGGGTCAAACTGTTTAAGATCCTGGGTACAAATTCTCGAGCTCTTTATCCTATGCTTCGGTGACCTGGAAGCCATATATGAAGATTGTGGCCTCACAGCATAGAAGTATAACCAGCTCCATAAACAAAGATGCCTTTTTATAGTTCTCTTATGTTTCAAGTTCCCAGGCCAGTGAGATTGGCTGATCAGAACTTTATAACTTTCTGTTGCACTGATGCATTCCCTTTAGAGTATTTTTTCCCCCAGAAACAACAGAACCTCCTTGCAGCAACAATATAATTACAAAACCTTACACCACCTGTTTATCCATAGAAGACAAGCTAAGCAACACTCCACCACAGATTGTGCCCGAGGACCTGCTGAGCAACCTACTCCCCACATCCCATCTACACATAAGACTGAAAAAGTGATCAACATTAATCCTTAGCTCATTATACTACTAAAATCCCTACCTTGGGAGGGACTTATCCACCATTTTTTATCATGCGATATATGTACTAACATAATTTCTCACTGTACTTCTGTGCCCTCCATTCCGCCCCAAAGATGTAATGATGCTCACTCACTTCATACATTATTCACTTCATCTCTAGAAAAACCCCTGACGTCCTTGGCTGGGGAGGCGGATTTGAGGCAGTCCATTCCTTGCACCTCGTGGTTGATGCATCTTCTACAATAAATCTCCTTTCCGCCTTGGCTGCCGGAGCCAGCCAGCGATGTGCAGCACTTGGAGTTGGGGGTGAAGATAAGAAAAAAAGAGACAAAACACAGATGGGAACAGGAGGACGGAGCCTGTAAAGACTGCCGTACCGTGTTTATTTAGAGGCTTTATTTATATAGAAGAAACAGAACTGAAAGCCCACATAACACATTCCCTTTAGCTATCATTATCACAAGACCTTTGTTTAGTTAAGCCCGCAGGTAATCTTTTTCCATTATCTACTTCCTCCAGCCCGGGATCTTAGGGCGGGACTTTCTGGAATCTGTTGAGGCTGTTTTTCGTCTTAAGAACAACTTTTCTGCTTCCTCAATCTTGAGACAAAGGACATTACATTACTTATTAACTATTCTACTTATTCAAACCTATACTATGGAACAATTGGTGCACTTAAGATGGGAGAGCTACGCCTAGGGGCAGTTGCTATGTCACCAAGGACCCCAGTGTTCTGGGCAGCAAGCACTTCCCCAAAGGCTCCCGTTTTCAAAACAGCTCCCCACACTTGGCAATCCTCATTGTCTCAGTAATTGACTTTCTATGCAGGAGGAACAGAGGGAACACTGCCTTGTGGGCTTGTTAACAGAAGAAGCCCATATCACTGAATCTCTACATGGAAGACAACTGGCTTGGAGAGTCAAACGACCCATGGTGAAATTCACGTGACTGTCAAATAAGTCTTTGTTGTATTAAGCTACAGAGATTTGGAATTTTGTGTTTTACCATTATCTGTGCATATACTAATATAAAAGCAAACCTTCCTCAATAGATAATACTAAACAGATCAATGAAATATAAAAGGTTCATAAATCAACCTATGTATATTTGGAAGCTTAGTATATGACAATGATATCTTAATCAGAGGAGAAAGATTACTGGTGCTTGTCTCTGTTAGCAAATTAACTCTAAACTTAGTGATTCAAAATGACAATAATCATTTATTATCTTGGGGATTCAGTGGGTCAGAAATTCAGACAGGGCACAGTAGAAATAGCCTGTCTCCATATCACCATGTCTGGGACAGATCAAAGGCTAGAGGCTGAAACCCTCTGAAGCCTCGTTGACTCACATATCTGAGGCTGATACTGGCCATTCGCTGGGGGCCTACCTGGGGCTGTCAGTTGAAACACCCACATATGGTCTCTCTGCACAGCCTAGACATCCTTACAAAATGGTGGCTGGGTTTTAAGGGTGAATATAGCAAGAGAGAGAGCCAGGAGGGAGCCAAATTGTCTTTCATGACCTAGCCCCAGAAGTCACACAGCATCACTTTGGTTATATTCTTTTGATCAAGGCAGTTACATATGTCCACCCAAGTTTAAGAAACGGAACACAGACCCCCACCTCTCAATGGAGAACTGTCAATGTCATATTGTAATAAGGGAATGAGAAATGGATATACATGCAACCATCTTTTTACAATACAATCTGCCACCATGCAAGTGGGTAATTTGTTTCTTAAGGATGTGGTACCATTTATGGACAATTTGAATGTATGCTCTCCTACTATAGAGATGAGAATAAAAAATATTTTTATATACAGATATTATGCTTTAAACAGATTACTGAAACTCTAGCCAATAATTGCACAAAAGAAGAGGTATACATAAACTTTCCTAAAATTAAAGGAATTTTTTGGGTAGGGCTTCCTCAAATTACAAACTAGTATATAGATAAAATTTCTGTGTATATTATTTTATCTAGTTATCTTGTACTGTTGGAAATAACTTACTTTGGGTCCTTTACCGAGATATTGTTAATGGTCTAAAGCCTTGAAAAATTCTAGGCTAAGGATATTTTTGCTATATTATATGGAGTAGAGCTTCAGGCTTTTTCTGCCATGTGTGTATATAGTAAACAAAAAACAATTTTCTAGGAGAATCTTAGCCTTGTCCATAGTTTTGTCATGCTTCATCTTAAAGAAGAGGTAATATGGATCTCTATTCAGGCACGCACCCTTGTTATGTGGTTCCTCGCCTTTCACAAAAGGATGTCAGGTATCAACCCTACTCCCAGGCCATTGATCTTCTGCAAAAATATTCCAACATAGAAGGATTGACTGTTAGAAGTCATCAGTTAGTGCAATCTTGAACTCTCTGTTGCCTTATTTTTAATTTAATGTTTGTTTGAAATAAATAATGCCTAGGGAAAATTACTTGAGGGATATAGAATCCACTTTATAGCCAGTATTGTCATTGCTCTGCCCAGATCCCCTTGTGTGATGGTTAATTTTAGGTGTCAACTTCACTGAATTAAGAAATACCTAGAAACCTGGTAAAGCATTATTTTTGGATGTGTCTGTGAAGGTGTTTCCAGAAGAGATTAGCATGTGACTCTCAGTGGACTGGGGAGGAAGATCCTCCCTTAGTGTGGGCAGGCACCATTCAATCTGCTAGGTGCTCAGAGAGAACAAAACAGAGAAAAGACTAAGGTGTTGATTTATCTGCAGGAGCTAGGACATACTCTTCCTCCTCTGTCCTTGGACATCAGAACTCTAGGCTCCACAGCCTTTACAGCCTTTGGACTCTGGGACTTATACCAGTGGTCCCTGGACTGATAGTTACACCATTGGCTTCCCTGGTTCTGAGGCCTTGAACTTGGACTGAGCCACACAGCTGGCATCCCAGGGTATCCAGCTTGCAGATGGCCTGTTGTGGGACTTCTCAGCCTCCATAATCATGAGAACCAATTCTCCTAATAACCCCCTCTCATATCTCTCTCTCTGTCTCTCTCCCCATCTCTATTGGTTTTGGACAACCCTGACTAATACACCTTGGATCCCTTTTACCGTGTGTACCCTCCTTCAACTTCAGCAACTAGTTTTGGGAGGATTAACCATAGGCTACTGGAGCCACTTTGCTCACAGGTACTATAGAAGGAAGTACTTGTGACTTTATTTCACTTCTACTTGCTCCTGGACCTCACAGCCCTTAGCTGATGACTGATGGATGAGAATAAAGCCCAGTTCTTTTGCCCCAAGTCAGGACAAACTCTGAGTTGTAATTTATTCCCCAGATTTCCCTGTAGAATCAGGCTGAGGCTAGGATGTCACCTGAATTGTCACCTTTGCTTGGCTTCTTCCCCTCCTCTATCCTACTTCATTCACTCCTTTGCCAATTTTTCCTGGAAGCACTTTTAAAATAAATCACATGAATATTAATCTTTAAATTAGAGTCTGCTTCTGGAGAACATAAACTAAGATACATCTATCTCCTTAGATATTCTAATATCTTTCTCTGAATTAGGGTAGAACATTAGAGAGTAGGCTACTTGGAATAAATGGTGTCGTCCTACTGAATTAGAATCTACACATTAATGAGATCCCTAAGACATATGTGTGTACATTAATGTCCCAGAAGCACTTTTCTGAGAAAGAGCCCTATGAACTGGTTCAAGAAAAAGTAAGATATTGAAATAGACTAGAAACCATGGAAGAAATTGCAAAATTTGTGGGAAAATTACTGGGTAATTTTCATTTTATAATATTCTAATCCTATTTAAATAATCTCAAAGTAGAGAAAATGATGGAAAGCTTTCAACTCATTTTATGAAGTTGGCCAAACCACAATATCAAAACCTGATAAAGAATAAATACTCAAAGAGAAAGTTTATTAAAAATAGTCTAGTGACTATATAGAAATAAAAATCCTGAACACAGCATTGGCAAACTGAATCCACCATTAAAATAAAAGAATAATACACCACAATGAAAAAGAGTTTATACCAGGAATGCAAGGGTTATTTAATATTTTAAAATCTACTAATGTAATTTATCACATAAAGGGAAAAAAGCCAGAATTTCAATGAATGTCCCCAAATTAATTCATTAATAGACGATAAAATTAAATATCCATTAATTATAAACTGAGTATATGTACTAAACTGGGACAGGCAAAAACTTAACATGACAAATGGCATATTTTGCAAACCAACAACTTACATCATTCTGATGGGCTTTTCAACTGAAATCAGGAATAAATTAAGGACTCTTAAATTCACAACTATTCTTTTTTATTTATTGTGAGTTCTGGACAATACAATAAAACAAGAAATGAAATAGAAGGTATAAATATTGAAAAGGGGGCAAAACTAATGCATTTTTCATATTTTTAACCTACCTCAAAACCTCAAGAAGATTATCCATGAAAATATAACTACTAGGACGTGGCAGATAACAATATAAATACACAAGTATCAATAATTTTCAAACAGTAAAAAATAAATATTATTTCATTCACAAAATGAACAAAAAAAACACATATTTACAAATGATCTTAACAAGAAATGTCCAATACTGTGCAGAGAAAACCCCAAAATACTAAAAACAAAAAAGAGCTTTTAAAACAGAGAAAGACACCATGTTTCTTGATAGGAAAGTCCATTATTGTTAAAGTGTTAACTCTCTCCAGTTTGTTTGTTTTTATAAATGTGATACATTTCTAATCTAATTCAATACCAACTGAACATTTTTGCAACTTGACAAATGCTTTTAAAGTTTATCCAAAGGAATAAATATGCAATAAGAACCAACAACATTTTAGAAAGAAAAATAAGAACAGACTTGAAATCAAATGTTCAAATGTATCATAAAGCGGCTGGCAGAGTGCAGTGTTGTTTACAACTAATTGATCACAACCAGTTACAGATTCCTTTGTTCCTTCTCCACTCCCACTGCTCCACTTGACTAGCCTAAAAAGAAAAGGAAATAAAAAAAAATGTATCATAAAGCCACAATAATTTGAACAATGTGGTACTGGTTCAGGACTAGATAAACAAATCAAAGTAACAAAAATAGAAAGTCCAGAACAAACTTTCTATTGATGAGAATGTTTAAGAATTTAGTATATGATAGTTATGGCATTTGAAATCATGTTTATTATATAATGAGGCTAAATATTTGTAGGAAAATTTAATTAACCTCATTATATTCCAGAATAAATTTTCGCTGGGCTAAAAATTTAAATTTTTAAGAAAAAATTCAAGAACATTCTAGAAGAGACTATAAATACACATTTGTATAAGGGTGAGGTAAGCTTTTTTAATCACGATATTCAGAGCATTGTCATTGTCTTAGTCTGTTTTGTGCTGTTATAATGGAATACCACAGACTGGGTAATTTATAAAGAAAAGAAATTTAAAACTTACAGTTCTATAGGCTGGGAAGTCCAAGGTTGAGGGGCCTGCATCTGGCTAGGGCCTTCTTTGCTGCCTCATCTCATGGAGGAAGGCAGAAGGGTGAGAGAGCGTGAGAGAGTTCAGGAGAATAAGGGGGACCCAAACTTGATTTTATAACAAACCCACTCTAGCAATAACTAACCCACTCCAGCATAGTGACATTAATCCTTTCATGAGGGCAAAACCTTCATGACCAATCACCTCTTATTAAGTCCCACCTCTCAACATTGTTGCATTATGGATTAAATTTCCAATACATGAACTTTGGGGGAGACATTCAAACCATAGCAATCATAAAGAAAAATATTGTTCTACTTGACTATATAAAATTTCTTAAGTTCAAGTACATAAAAAATATATAACAAAATCTTAATCATATTGTACTCTTCTATTAGAAGACCACAACCAAAATTGGGAAAATATCATTATTACATATGAAGTGAAAAAATAAATATAATAAAGAGTTTTCACAAATAAAAAAATAACAAAATTAAAATTGGCAAAGCCCATAAAGGGTAATTCACAAAATTACAGAGCCAATTATTTTACTTTTAAGAAAGTTTAACTTCTTTAGTAATAAAATGCACACTAAAATAAAGATGACATATATATCACCTTTTGTTTATCAAACTGACAAGAATTAAATAAGATTATGGTACACTAAGTGTTGGTAAATGTGCAATCAACTGGTACCCACAAACACAGCTGGCTGGCCAGAGTATGCATTTTATAGTGTTCTATTTCAAAAAGTGATAATTCATACCAAAAATCTTCAAAATCTGACCTTTGGTCTTCTGGGAATTTGTCCTAAGGAAATGCTTACAAATTTTTCCAAAGATTTACCTATAAATATGTCCATTGCATCATTTCCTATAGCAGTCAATCTTGGAAAACAAACTAAATATATAATAATAAATGATTGTCTCAATAAATAAATACCTTTATATAATGAAATACATAGAAGCTATTAAAATATTTTTAAAATAATATTTAATAACATGGGAAATGTGCATAACACATAGTTTAATTTTAAAAATTGGAAGATAATATGTAGTTTGAACCCTTTGCTAAAAAGGGCGGTGAAGAGTAATGAGTCTTAGGTACCGAATATGTGCTCTGTCATTCATTATTAACTTGATTTCTTAATGAAGTGCCCCGTTATAGAAAGTCTTTTCAATCACAGATGAATCCAGAAATTCTGATGATAAGAATAGAAAAACCTTCTTTCGGAATTCATCCTTTTTTATTGTTTATTTCAGAATATTACAGGGGTACAAATGTTTTGGTTACATGAATTATTTTTGCACAGTTTGAGTCAAAGTTATAAGTGTGCCCATCACCCAGATGGTGTACACTGTACCTGTTAGGTATGATTTCACCTATCCCCTCCTCCCCCTCCCACCTGCTTGATTTCCATTGAATTTTATTTCCATGTGTGCACATGAGAGCTGATCCATTGGTTCCAATTTAATAGTGAGTACATGTGGTGTTTGTTTTTCCATTCTTGTGATCATTAACTTAGGAGGATGGTCTCTAGTTCCATCCAGGTTGTTACAAAGGGTATTAATTCATTTTTTATGGCTGAATAGTACTCCTTGGTATACATATACCACATTTTATTAATCCACCCATGTATTGATGAGCGCTTGGGTTGTTTCCACATCTTTGTGACTGTGAATTGTGCTGTGATAAACATTCAAGTGCAAGTGTCTTTTTGATAAAATGACTTCTTTTCCCTTGGGTAAATACCCAGTAGTGGGACTGCTGGATCAAATGGTAGGTCTACCTTTAGTTCTTTGAGGTATCTCCATACTACTTTCCATAGAGGTTGTACTAGTTAGCAGTCCTACCAACAGTATATAAGTGTTCCTATCTCTCCACATCCACGCCAGCATCTGTTGTCTTGGGACTTTTTGATAAAAGCCATTCTCATTGGAGTTAGGTGATATCTCATTGTGGTTTTGACTTGCAATTTCCTGCTGACTAGAGACGTTGAGCATTTTTTCACGTTTATTGGCCATTAGCCTATCTTCTTTTGAAAAGCTTCTGCTCATGTCTTTTGCCGACTTTTTAATGGGGTTGATTTTCTGCACAGCCAAGGAAACAATCAATGGAGCAAATAAACAACCCACAGAATGGGAGAAAATATTTGCATGCTATATATCCAATAAGGAGTGAATAATCAGAATTTACAAAGAACTCAAGAAAATCAACAGAATTCACTCTTAATTTTGGTAAGAGTGTGCACCATGATATTCATCTTCTGTACAACTTTTCCGACTCCTTTCCCCTTCCTAAAAACTCTTGCTCTTCCTAGTATCTCTAAAACTTCTAGGTCACAGCCAGATTCTGGTGAAATGTCTGAAGGTGTGGTGATCACCAACTCAGTTTTTAGCATAAGGAGAGAAAGCAGAAAGACTGTGACCCCATGGTGATGGGTGGATGGAAGTTTGCACCTGGGAGCTTCTTTAAATACATTTTATTCTCTTTGTGCCCCTACAGTCATCCATTAATCAATGGGGTACATACATTCAATTATACACAGTCCCTCTTTCTGTCACTGAGAACTCACCCTCTTGTTTTTCTCTGAGGTCTGTATCCCAATTACCCCACGGAGCTGGTATCCAACTCTTGGCCAGATACACACTTAACTCTAACACTGTCTTCTGACTCTGAACAAGGTTTTATTCCCACGACCAAGTCTCCAAAATGCTTATTTGGTTAGCAGCAAATGCCCACCATGCAGTTATCAAAATTGATGTTATTTAATATTCTATCATATATCAAACTGATCATTCAGTAAGTAAATTAAAGTAGATTGGGCTCTTTAAAGCTATAGATTTTTATAACTCTTTTAAAAAAATTTTTAGTTGGCCAATTAATTTCTTTCTATTTTTAGTAGAGACAGGGTCTCGCTCTTGCTCAGGCTGGTTTCAAACTCCTGACCTTGAGCAATCATCCCACCTTGGCCTCCCAGAGTGCTAGGATTACAGGTGTGAGCCACCGCGCCTGGCCTTATAAGTCTTGATTTTGAGCAGATTTCTATATTCACTTTATATACAGTACAAAGATGAGACTAAAATGGCTTCAAGACATTCATTCTAGTTAAAGCTCATTTTTTAATCATCTAGTGCAAGTCACTTTTCAAATAAGTTGAACAGGAAGGAATTCTTTAAAAAGAGAAACACTGATCTAAGAATATTATGAATATGCTATGCAATTTAAAATGTAATATTGCGGCTAGGTTTTCTGCTAATCTTTTTGTGCATTTCTAATATAGACATATGGCCTTGAGAGCCCATCTGGAAATACCAATAAATAATGGTTAAGCACAGCTGATAGAACTACCAGTTATATGCATAGATTAAAGTAAGGTTGATTTTGAACATGTTACCTTGCCAGTTTGTAATAGGATACTAAAATTATTACTATTTCTCATTTGCATGCTTATTCAGAATCTAATAACTCCTCACCTCCAGGTATGGTTATGGGTACAGAGCTCTGGGGACCAGTAACCATAGGAGATGGAAGTGTTCTCCAGAAGTTTTCTGGATCAGTGACATTTTCCAACATAACTCTGGCATGTCTTACCTTTGTCTGTCCGCTCCTACAATCCCCATTGTACTGTATGTCAGCTCTCTTGAGAAGTCAATAAAGTTTGAAATATGCAGGGGTGTTAACGGATGCCATCCCAACACCAACAGCATAGGAACTTTCCAACTAACACAGTAGCCTTTCCTCAATTAGTATTTATTTGCTTTTACCTCTCTATAGCTTTTAATACAGTTGGCCATTTCCTCTTTGAAACCCTTTCCTCCTCCAGCTTCTATAACACCATGTTACTGTGGCCATCCTTCTACAATCATGAACATCCCCTCCATGGCCACACTTTGTGTATTCCTATTTCTGTGGTTCAACATGGAATTCACTAGATGTTTCTTTCCACCAATTTACATATTACAAATAAATTCAATGCCCCTTCCTCTTTGAAAACTCCTCAGATCATCTCATTTGGACCTGATCTGCCACTGACTAGACAGCATTTATACCATTTTGGGAAATAATCAAATAGTGCTCTGTGACATTTCTTGTAATATAGTCTTATGTTTTAGTTAATTCTTACACTCTTCTTAACTCTTCTGAGAGGCGGGAGGTGGGAGGAGAGAGAGAGAGAGAGAGAGAGAGAGAGAGAGAGAGAGAGAGAGAGGTGTGTCAACAATCTGAGATATGACCTAAGGGTGCTTCCCCTTGCTCTTCCTTGTACGTACTGCTCTTTACCACTTCCCGTCACAGGTATCATCAACTCAGGGAAGAAAGAATTGTTAGAGCAGAGTAAAGGGAAAAATATCTACTCAGTTTTGCTTTGTGGATTTCAAAATAGGCTTTTAATCTTGCCGAAGAGACAATACAATAGGTTGAGAGCAAAAGGATTCAAGTTCCAAGAGTATGGTCTTCTTTCAGCTTTAAGAGCCAAGCAGACACAGGGCACAAAGTTTATGCAAAAGAAAAAAAAGGTATGGGGTGTACGATTGGCTTGAGGAGGAGATAACAATGACCTGGGCTGGGCAGACAGGAGAGAAGCCGGAGAAGGGCTTCTTCAGGGGGTGAGAGATGAGGACAGGAACCTGTGCTCCCTTTCCAGGTAGACTAAACTACAGCAAGCAAGCTTCCTATGGCTTCCTCTGTGGAGTGACAACAGATGAGTTACAGTGGCTTGTGAAAGTTGGGTATGTCCATGCAAAAGAAACTAAGGGGAGATTCTGGGAGCCTCCCTGCACTCCAGCATGACAAAAGAAGCAACTCAAGGTTTTCTCAAGCATAGCTGTAGCCAAGAGAACAATAGTGGAACCTGAGAATTCTGAATTCAGATAAGGATAATACAAGTGACCAGCAGAGGCCAATGGTCAAAAACCAGATGGAAATACCTGGGCAGGTGCCAGTGAGCACAAATGCCAATGACATATAGAGACCAGCGTGAGCAGGTCCACACTGGCTCCTCTGCTGAAGCTCTTTCCCCAAAACTTGCCTCATGCAGAGCCTGCTGGAACTTGGCTAGCACCCCAGAGACATGGGTGGAAAGAAAGCTTTGAAGTGATTAAGAAAACCTTGCATTAACTAAATTTATGTGGAACTAACTACAGTTAAGCTTTTTTTCTTTTTTTACCAATCAAGATGGTAGTGAGAGATAACCAGTTATGGGAAACAGTTTTAGAAAACTGTACTAGAAAATCAATACAAGTTGCATGTTTTAAGCCTAAGCAACTTTACTCACTATTATGACTTATCTCCCCCACCAAGACATAAGATAGCTATCTGGTTTTTTTTATGATGAAACAACCAATCAATTAATTAATTTCGAGTTTTAAATTAGTGGCTAATTTAAGATTAAAGAAACAATGGCCTGAAGTTAAGCATTTTACTCAAAGATGGAGGGTTACATTTAAAAACTGGAATCTCTCTTTTTCCTACAACACATTCATTATTCATTCCCTCAAAACAGATTTTGTGTTTCAAGGAGGTAAAGAGATGTAATGTATGCTTAGTAATGCGTTCTACTTTCATTTTTTTTTTTTTGAGACAGAGTCTCGCTCCATTGCCTGGGCTACAGTGCCATGGCATCAGCCTAGCTCACAGCAACCTCAAACTCCTGGGCTCAAGCGATCCTCCTGTCTCAGCCTCCCGAGTAGCTGGGACTACAGGCGTGCACCACCACACTCAGCTAATTTTTTCTATATATTTTTAGTTTCCTGGCTAATTTCTTTTTATTTTTAGTAGAGACAGGGTCTCACTCTTGCTCAGGCTGGTTTTGAACTCCTGAGATCAAGCAATCCTCCCACCTCAGCCTCCCAGAATGCTAGGATTACAGGCATGAGCCACCACACCTGGCCCCTTCTACTTTCATGAAAGTGATAATGTAAACCTTGGAGAGAGGAGGGGACCCAACGCCAAAGGGGTTATCTGAGCACCCATAAAGAAACCTATTCAGCTTATCATCAGTCATGAAGCAGAATGTTATGAAGTAGAGGGCTTGGGGAGAAAGGAAAAATGTTCATGTAGACATCTTTTGGGGGATAGAGAACAATAGAGCTAAAAATGAAACTATAAGAACAATTCTTTAGAAATTTGCCATGGATACTCTGCCTACATAAACTATCTCAGTTATGAAAACAAGGCTTTTGAAGAGTCTTTTAAAAAGGTCCCATTAAAAAGCCAACACAGGATTTGAACAAATGTACCACTCTGGGGCCGGATGTTGACAGCGGGGGAGGCTGTGCATGTGTGGGAGGAGGAGCAGGAGGTATATGGGAATTCTCTGTACTTTCCACTCAAATTTTCTATGAATCTAATACTGCTTTAAAAAATAAAGTCTATTTTAAAAAAAGACCCATACTAAATTCATAGAGACAGAAAGCAGATTGGTGGCTGCCGGGGGCTTGGGGTAGATTCAAATGAGGGTTGCTTAATGGGTACAGGGTTTTATTTTGGAGTTATGAATATGTTTTAGACTTAGATTGAGGGGGTGGTTGCACACCATTGCACCACATGCCATATAATTGTTCACAGTGAAATGGTCAATTTTAAAAAAGCCACCATACAATAGGTGAGCTTCTTCAAAAATACATTATAAGGAATTATCTAAAACTGATTTATGTGAATAGCTGTACAACTTGGTAAATTTACTAAAAATCATTTAATTGTTCACTTAAAATGGAGTAATGGCATGGAATGTAAATTATATTTCAATAAATTTGTCAAAAAAATACATTATAAGGAATTATAGTCTACCAATGTGGTCCTCAAGAAAAGACTCCTGTGATCCAATTTGTTTTGAAGCAGCACCCGTGTATCATCTTGGATGTACCTTCTTTGCATTAGTAGATTTTAAAGGCTCTGAATGGTTGTGATAGTTAATTTTATGTGTCAACTTGACTGGGTGTCCCAGATTAAACATTGTTTCTGGGTGTGTCTGTGAGGGTGTTTCAGGATGAAATTAGTATTTAAATCCATGAACTCAGTGAAGTAGCCGGTCCTCTCCAGTATGGGTGGGCATTATTTAGTCCCCCAAGGGCCTGAATAGAACAGAAGGCTGAAGAAGGAGGAATTCACTCCTTTCCTGTCTCATTGCATGAGCTGGGACATCTCATCTCATCTTCTCCTGCTCTTTGATTGGGATTTATACCGTTGGCTCCCCTGTTTCTCAGATCTTCAGACTCAGATTGAAATTATATCACTGGTTTTTCTGGGGTTTCCAGTCTGCAGATAGCAGATCATGGGACTTCTCAGCTTCCATAATTGCATGAGCCAATTCTTTTTTCTTTTTTTTGAGAGAGAGAGTCTCACTCTGTTGCCCACGCTAGAGTGCCATGGTGTCAGCCTAGCTCACAGCAGCCTCAAGCGATCCTCCTGCCTCAGCCTCCCGAGTAGCTGGGACTACAAGCATGCACCACTATGCCCGGCTAATTTTTTCTATATATTTTTAGTTGGCCAATTAACTTCTTTCTATTTTTAGTAGAAACAGGGTCTCACTCTTGCTCAGGCTGGTCTCGAACTCCTGACCTCAAGTGATCCTCCTGCCTCAGCCTCCCGGAGTGCTAGGATTACAGGCATGAGCCACCATGCCTGGCTGAGCCAATTCTTCATAGTAAATCTCTTTTTATGTGTATGTATATATATATCTCCTGTTGGTTCTGTTTCTCTGGAGAACCCTGACTAATCCAGTGGTCTTGAAGTAAAGCTCTTTGTTTTTGTTTAAACAAAGATCCTCACTTCCTACCCTCTGCATCATACTAGATAACATCACACAGAACACATTTTGGAAAATACTCTTCTAGACTTTTCCAAGAAAAGAAAACCCCAATCCATCTTATTTTAATTGTTCCAAGAAAAGGGTTTTTACACAGCAACTCTCTCTTGATATTTGTTGAAAACAACTTGTCCTTCAAGGAGAAATATGATTTCTGATGAGGTCATTTGATAATGTTCAAGATGATAAGAGGTGGCCTGAGTGAGCCCAATTTTAAATGAATGATGAAATGTTAGAGTAATAAAAACATAATACATCTCTTGACTACCACTCAGTTTGGAGGCAGGAGTGGCACACTAGGAAAACTTATTATCCTAGCTATGTATAGATCAGCTAGCCATAGAGTTTGAGATTTTATTCATTTGCACAAACCGCATTTTATATAGACTTCAGAAAGTATGACACAGTATGTGGGCAATATAAAATAGCTGATTTTTAATAGCATATATAAAGATGTCCAATACAATGGCAATTTAATAAAATGAAATAGTCCAAGCCTATTTCTTCATTGCAAGTAAATGCATTCTCATGAATCTTCACTCAGGCCATTTCTTAGATTATAAAGTGTTGATTTAGTAATGATTAATACCAATAAGAATATCTGTGGAAAGGAATTGACTGTTTTAGGATCGAAATCAGTTATTCTCAACCAGGAGTGGGATAAAATAGGTGTCGATCAGAGGAAAACACACTTCCTTCTCCCAGAGAGATGTATCAGATGACCAGAATCTTCTGGAGGCATGTTTATTTAAAAATGAATTATCAATATTATAATTACAGATTTGATTTTAGTCACAATAATTAATTCACTTTGAAGATGTACAACGAAGCAGGCGTGGGATTTTACATTCCTCCATGGAGACATGCATCAGGAAAGGTGGAGAAGCATGAAGAGGCATGTTGTCTAGAGACAGATTAAACCCAGACAGGCTGTCTATTTCTTCACCACCCACACCACACATTCAGTTTCCTGAATGCCCATGCCCCAAATGTCCCAACGGTCTGGACTTCCCCGATGAGAGTGTGAGTGGGTAGGGTGTGAGAGTTCCAGGAAGCAGCATCCTCGGAGGCCATGCTCTGACTCAGGCTTTCCCTGGAGGAGCATCTGGCTCTGTACTCCCAGAATTGCTGGTTTTGGCATCTGGAACTACCTGTCCTCCTCTTTTGACTCTTCTCAAAGTTATGGCACCCAGAACAAACAGGTTATTATTGCCTCAAAGAGCCAGATTATAAGAACATTGCTAGTGTGTCTATCTGCTTCAAAATGTCAACATGCTTGCACACACAAATACACACACACACACACACACACACACACACACATACATGCAGGCTCTGTTGACTATGTTTGTACTAGCCAGCTTCCACTTTCTTTCTCCAAGGAATTTAGAATTGAGTCTCAGAGTCAATGGTCAGTATGCTGGGAGCTTAGATAGCAAACTAAGGAAAGGTTGGGCTGGGAATATCCTGTTTGACCATGAAGGCCCCAAGAAGCAGAGAAAGTCATCCTAGAGAGAAAGAAGGGGAAGGAGGAGGGAGAGGAGTTAAACATACTTAGAATAAGGCAACTTCAAGAGAATATGTGGCCTTAGAGGGGCAGAGAAGTCTCTTTGTGTGTCTGATGGCTTTTCAGGTCCTAGTTCAACGCCTTTTTATATTCTGCCTTCATTTCCTAGTTTCTTAGACACTTAGGTATTATTATAATAAATCTTTCCCAAATATGTTTGATTTTAACCTAAAATAGCTCATGTGCTTTTCTGTTACTTACAGTTAAAATATCTGTCACTTGGACATATAGACATTTATTTTTCATCAAAGAAGTTCCCCCATGATAATACCAATTTATTAATTCTCAAGATTCTGTGGATCGACTGGGTGGTTTTCTGTTCTATATAATGTCAACTACTTGTAGCTCATGATTGGGCTGGGATTGTTGACTGTTGTATTAATTCTCCAATCCTCCTGTAACAAATTACCATAAACTTAGTGGCTTAAAACAACACAAATTACCATCTTACAGTTCTGGAGGTCAGAAGTCTGAGACAAGTGTCACTGGTCTAAAATCAAGGTGTCAGCAGGGTGGCCTTCGTTTCTGCAGGAGAGAATTTGTTTTCTTGCCTTTTTCAGTTTCTTGAGGCCGCTCATATTCCTTGGCTCATGGCCACCTTCCATCTTCCAAGCCAGCAATAACTGCGTGAGTCTTTCTCATGAAGCCATCTCACTCTCTGATTCTGACAGAGTCTCCTTCCTCTCTCTTTACCTTATAACAACTCTCGTAATTACTTTGGGTCTACCCAAATAATCCAGGATCACTTCTCCATCTCAAGTTTGGCTGATTAGCAACCTCAATTTCGTCTGCAATCTTAATTCTGTTATGTCAGAACCTGCTACATAATTTGCAAGACCAAGTACAAAATGAAAATGTGAGGCCTTTTGTTCAAAAAGTTGGGAGGGGATGTCATTAAAGTTACTAAAATATGAAGTGTTTTCTTTTTTATGTGGTCTCTCTCTTGAGTTGCCATAGTGTTCTTTATTTGCTATTCAATATCATTCTAAGTAAAGAAAATTATTTTAAGTTACTAGTATGAATTTTACCATTTACATTGTGCTATACCAGTTTTAAATGCACATATAAGAGTATTTAACTAATATGTGAAATCACCGATATTACTCAATTCATATTTCACAGCTTGTTATATGTGTACATATTTTGTTCTTACCAGAACAGTGGATACACTGCACAAAGTTAACATGTAAAATAACCTGTTAATGTGACATATAATATAACATATTTACAAGTTCCAGGGATTAGGATGTGGACATCTTCAGTGGGCCATTATTCTGTTTAATACAGCTGGAATATCTTGGTTCTCATCCTTATGGCTTGCTCCTCTTCTCCTGTTAGCTTCCTGATAGCATAGTGATCTCAGGATAGTCAAGTCTCTTACTCAGAGGTCCCCAACATTTTTGGCACCAGAGACAAGTTTCACGGAAGACAATTTTTCCACGGATGGGGGAGAGGGGTAAGAGGAGCTCAGGTAGTGATGCCAAAGATGGGGAGGGGAATGGCTGTAAATACAGATGGAGCTTTGCTCTTGCCTGCTGCTCGCCTCCTCCTAGGTGGGCCCCTCCCCCCTTCCTAAGTTTCATGGAAGATAATTTTTCCACAGACTGGGTTGCAGGGGTGGGGGCACAGCAGAGCTCTGTGCCAAATTGCTAACAGGCTGCAGACGAGTACTGGTCCGAGGCCCGGGGGTTGAGGACTGCAGTCTTACATTGTTGGCTTCTTACAGTGCACTTTTCAAGCACGTATGCAAATGTTTATCAACGTCTGTGTGGAGCTTGGCAATGTCCCATTAGCCAATGCAAGTCATATGATGCAGCCCAGGGTCACTGGAAATGGACTACACAGAGCAAAAATACAAGAAAGTGTGGATTGTTCAAGGCTACTCTTGAACATTTACCATAATCACAATTAGAATGTTCCTTCCAATAAGCTTTGCACATCATTCTCAAATGTCCAAAATTACCAAAGAGAGAAGTATTGTAAATATTACAAAATATCTACTGATTCAAATTTTCTCTGTTTGCTGATGACAAGATTGTATATATAGAAAACCCTAAAGACTTCCCCCCAAATTGGGAAATGAATTCAGTAAAGTTGCAGGATACAAAATCAATATGTAAAAATCAGTAACATTTCTATACACTAATAATGAACTATCAAAAAGGAAATTTAAGAAAACTATATCATTTACAATTGCAACAAAAATAAAATAAAATACTTAGGTATAAATTTAACCAAGAAGGTGAAAGACTGAAAACTATAAAATGCTGATAAAAAAAATTGAAGAAAACACAAATAAACAGAAAGACATCCTGTGTTGATGGATTAGAAGTATTAATACTGTTAAAACGTCCATTCTATCCAAAGCAATCTACAAATTCAATGCAATTTCTATCAAAATTCTAATGTCATTTTTCACAGAAATAGAAAAAAAATTCTCAAATTCATATGAAACCATGAAAGACTCTGAATAGACAAAACAATCTTGAGCAAAAAGAATAAAGCTGGAGGCACCACACACCCTGATTTCAAAATATATTATAAAGCTACTATAATCAAAACAGCATGGTATTAGCATGAAAACAGACACATTAACCAATGGAAGAAAATAGAAAGCCCAGAAATAAACCCACACATTTATGGTCAATTGATTTTTGACAAAGTTGTGAAAAACATACAGGGGAAAGGATAGTCTTTTTAATAAATGATGCTGGGAAACCTGGATCTCCACATGCAGAAGAATGGCATTGGATCCTTTTCTCACATTATATACAAAGGTCAACTGAAAATGGATTAAAGACTTTAATATAAGACCTGAAACTAAAACTACTAGAAGAAAGTATGGGGAGAAAGCTTCACAATATTGGTCTGGGCAATGATTTTTTTGGGGTATGACCCCAAAACCACCAGTAAAAAATAAGCAAAAATAAGTGGGATTGCACCAAACTAAAAAACTTCTTTACAGTGAAGGAAACAACTGACAAAGTAAAGAGACAACCCACAGAGTGGGAGAAAATATTTGCAAACCATACAACTGATAAAAGGTTAATATCTAAAATATATAAAGAACTCAAACAACTGAATAATAAGAAAACAAATAAACTGATTTAAAAATGGGCAAAGGGCCTTGCTATGGTTTGACCGTGTCTCCCAAAGTTCATGTGTTGGAAACTTAAACTCCAATGCAACAGTGGTGAGAGGTGTGAACTTTAAGAAGTGATTAGGTCATGAGAGCTCTGCCCTCATGACAATTTTAATGCTGTTATCTTGGGAGTGGGTTTGTTATAAAAGTGAGTTTGGTCCTCTCTTGCTTTCTCTCTCACTCATGTGATGACACAGCAAGAAGGCCCTCACACCAGATGTAGCCCCTTCATCTTGGACATTCCAGCCTTCAGAACTTTAAGCCAATAAATTTTTGTTCTTTATAAATTATCCAGTTGAAGTTATTCTGTTATAGTAGCACAAAATGGACTAAGACAGACCTGACCAGATATTGCTCAAAAAAAAAGGCACACAAGTGGCTAACAGGTTTATGATAAATGTTCAACATCACTTATCATTAGAGAAGTGCGAATTAAAACCACAATGAGACATCATCTCACACTATTAGAATGGCTATTATCAAAAAGATGAAATATAAGTGTTTGTGAGGATGTGGAGAAAAAGGAACCCTTATATACTGTTGGTGGGAAGGTAAATTGGTACAACCATTATGAATAACAGTATGGAAGTTCCTGGCAAAGACTAAAAACAAAACTACATGATCCAGCAATCCAACTTCTGGATATTTATTCAAAGGAACTGAAATCAATATATCAAAGGCATATTTAGTTCTTTGCAGCACTACTCACAGTAGCCAAGGTAGGAAATCAACTTAAGTATACATCAACAGATGAATGTATAAAAAAATGTGGTATATATACACAATGGAATACTATTCAGCCTTAAAAATGAAGACAATTCTATTATTTGCAACAATGTGGATGAATCTGGAGGACATTATGCTAAGTGAAATAAGCTAGGCCCAGAAAGACAAATACCACATGATCTCACTCATATGTGGAATCTAAAAAAGTAGAACTGACAGAAGGAAAGAGTAGAGTGGTGGTTATTGGAAGCTAAGGAGTGGGAGGGGAAAGGAGAGGGTGGAAATGGGGACATGTTGGTCAGAAGGTACAAAATTTCTTTTAGACAAGAGGAACAAACTTTGAGATCTAGTGCACAGCAGTGTAACTATAGTCAATAATAATGTATAGTATATTTCAAAATAACTAAGAAAGTATTTTTCAAATGTGTCACCACAAAAAATGTTAAATATGTGAGGTGTTGAATAGTTAATTAGCTTGATTTAATTATTGCACATTATATACTTATATAAAAACACATTGTACCCCATAAATGTATATAATTATGATTTTTTTTTTGAGACAGAGTCTCACTCTGTTGCTTGGGCTAGAGTGCCGTGGCATCAGCCTAGCTCACAGCAACCTCAAACTCCTGGGCTCAAGCAATCCTTCTGCCTCAGCCTCCCAGAGTGCTAGGATTACAGGCGTGAGCCACTGCGCCTGGCCGGTTCTACACTGTTTTTCACAGGGCTCACCAGGGCAGTGATTCTAAAACAACTCTGTTGACCAGACGCAGGTGGGCGGATCGCTCAAGGTCAGGAGTTTGAGACCAGCCTGAGCAAGAGCGAGACCCCGTCTCTACTGAAAAATAGAAAGAAATTAATTGGCCAACTAAAAATATATAGAAAAAATTAGCCGGGCATGGTGGCACATGCCTGTAGTCCCAGCTACTTGGGAGGCTGAGGCAGGAGGATTGCTTGAGCCCAGGAGTTTGAGGTTGCTGCGAGCTAGGCCAACGCCACAAAAAAAAAAAAAAAACCTAAGTTCATATGGGGGTCTCTCTCAGAAGCCATCAGGAGCCCAATGCAACATTGTCTTGTTGTCTCATGATTCCCAGGTAGTGTCCTTATTGCAGGGGTTGAGATAGCTCACATCACGTCCTCATTCCAGGCAGTGGATAGGAGGAAATGTGACAGGTATAACTCCTCCCTTTAAAAGTTTCTACACGTTATCTGAATTCATACGCATTGTCTGGGACCTATTCACATGGCCACACCTCTAAGCAACTGAGGCTGGGTAGTCCTTACCAGCCTAAAAGTTCTATTAAGATGGAAGAAGAGGAAAACAAATATGGAGGCAAAACTAGCCATGTCTTCTACACTGTGTAACTGATACTCTTCATTTATGTTGATTCATGTTTTTCTCATGTAAAACTATATTGGTTTTGTCTTGTTTGGTTCTTTGGAAAAAGAATATTAAGGCCAGGGTAGTTCTATTTTATGTGTCTATTCTTAATCAAAGAGAGAGAAAGGAATGAACTAGCAACACATAAAAATCATCACATCTGCTGGCTTCCACAGCTCAGTGTAGCTGTCCTTTGTTAATTCGAGGTCACTTGTGATTAGGGTCCTTGAATCTCTAGGTTTTGTTCCCTCTCTCAATCTTTTCCTGTGTCTCAGCTTCCAGCTTTTTAGCTTCACATCCACCTTCTCCTGTGTGTTCTCAACTCTTTATATATCTTCCTCAGTTCCCTTGTTGGCAACAGCCAGCCTGAAACAGACCTAAAACAGGAACATCTCCTTAGTCCTTACTTTTATCATCCCTGACCATTCCTTTTCTATTTGCTGCTATTACAGATGATCACAGACTTAGAGGTTTAAAAGAGCACCAATGTATTATCTTACATTTCTGCAGGTAAGAAGTCTGACACTGGTCTCACTGGGCTAAAATCTAGGTGTATACAGACCCGCATTCCTTCTGGAGACTGTAGGAGAGAATATATTCCCTTGCCTTTTCCACCTTGTAGAAGCCACCCACATTCCTTGGCTCAGGACCCCCTTTCTCCATCTTTAAAACCAGCAACAACAGATCCAGTCCTTCTCATATCGCTTCACTCTGACCTCTTCCACAGTCACATCTCCCTCTGACTCTCCTCTTCTGCTTTCCTCTTCCACTTTTAAGGACCCTTGTAATCATATTGGGCTGATCAGATAATCCAAGACGATCTCCCTATCAGCAACCTTAATTCCATCTGCAAACTTCATTCCCCTTTGCTGTGTAACATAACATATTCACAGGTTGTAGGGATTAGGACATGGACATCTTGGGGGGCATTATCCTGTCTACTATAACCCCCATTTTTATTCTCCTTCTGTTATGGCTAGAAGCATAAATAAAAATCTCTTTTTCCTTTCCTTCTGGGATTTTCTCCACTCCTACTTCCAAGTCAGGTTATTATCCAGCTCAAGAATTGGTACCTGAGAAAAAAGCTTTCTACCAATTATCGCCTTACTTTGTACATAATAACATGATTGTTTTAAGTTATTCTATAAATGAATGAGTCACCATTTAATACCTTCAAAAAGCTAGCAAAATAAGGAGGCAATCTTAACCAACACTTTTAAGCTGCCTTGTACTTGATTGCAAGTTCTAACCACTTGACTTTGGGTTTAGCACACTCTGTACAAAGTTTAGTAGCAGCTCTTAAGGAAGGGAACTCAATCTCACTCAGAAGGTTTGTGAAACCTGGGAAATAGAAGCATTAATACCATTAATTTTTGAAATTCATGTCTGAGCCCTCAAAGCTCTTCCTGAAGAGAGGAAGAAGTGAGGAGAGTAGGGACAGAATGAGAATGTTCTTGAAATGTCTATATATTGAAATCATTTTAATAGAATTAGCCAAACTGCAAAAGCATCACCAAGGCTTGGTGCAGTGGGATTTGGTAGCAAGAACATGGGAAGAGCAGTAAAAGGGCTGCATTCCCACCCAGCTTTTATTGTCAACTTGTAGGCACTAACCATGATGAGTTCAAGTTTTATCGTCTTCAGGACAAGGAGGAAGACACTTGGCGCCAACCACCTGCCTGCTAATCAAGGCCAGGAAGGCAATTCCTGCTCCTCCTTGAATTGAGAGTAGATATGAGAGAATGGTCTCTTGCTTGTAATTCTGTAATAGTTTACATCTGATGGGACTGAGTAGTGGAATGAGTTGGCCTGGATGATGGCCAAGGCACCATCAAGCTGTGCCCATCTGGGGGTTGGTGACACAGTCCTTACTCAGCTACTGGCCTGCCCTTGAATGGCCCCAACCTCTGATGCACTCTGGAACCAAGTCCTCTCTGTGGCCTGGGTTGTGGTTTTACGCTGCACTTCCCTCTTCCTTCCTGAAAGATGAATCAGACTGACATGATTCTTGCCACTCTCTGAAGGGAACTAAGCAAATGTGAGTATGAGTGTGGGTGTGTCTTTGAGGGTGTTTCTTTTCCCAAGAACCAGACAGTGGCATTTATGATCAATTTTATTAGACAAACATAGTCCATGCTTCACTTTATTTTCTTGGTTAGAAAATGGCAATCCAGTGTACTGCTTATTTACATTTTACTCTGTGTGTTTTAATAATGTAACATGAGGTTTGTGGATAAGGAATCTACAAATGAGATTCATGGATTTAAAAAAAACCCTACAGTTTTGTTTGTGTGTATGTGAGTATACATCTTTCTGATAGGAGGGTCTATAATATATCAGATTTTCAACAGAATCCATGAGCCAAAAATGGATAAGACTAATAAGTATGGAAGAATGTTCCATTGCTAGAGAGTCAACATGAATTACTGCTGTCCACTGGTGGAGGCAGCTTGGAGAGACAAAGGAACTGCAGAAGTAATATTATTAATAATTCGAAGCATTTTCAAGTATCATATAGTAAAAGTCCTCTTGACCAATCACTCCTTAACAGACTGACCAGACTAACCAATGTTCTCTATTTCATCTGCAAAAAATGCTCAAGAAAAACATACTCAAAGAAAAACCTTGGCTCTTCATCAAAGGATTGGAAGAGTAATGCAAATTTACATATTTTGAGTTATAATTAAATGCTTAAGAAATGTATGAATCATTTTTATGACTCCCAGATTGAACTAACTTTTTCTATGAGCCAAACAACCATCAATCCCCATTGAATTAATATAGAATAATTCTACTTTATTTGGATCCCAGATAGGAGGAAAATAGATGGGTTCCAGGACCCACGGTTTTCAAGTATTTTAATATTAGTGTACTTTCCCTGACCCAGAAAAAGAAAGTGAGTGGATATTTTCAACTCTACAGATGATTCCACACTCAATATCAATATGTTCTTTAGATAAGAGTTATGTTTTTTTCCTTTATCGAAGTGTAATTTACATATCATGCCTTTACTCCATTTTAAGTGTACAATTAAATGGTTATTAGTAAATTTACCAAGTTGTACAGTTAGTCACATAAATCAGTTTTAGGGGATTTCCTTCCCTCTATTGAGACCCCTAATTCCCATCCCCCAATACATTTCAAGCATGCCCCTCCCCTCCACAATGCTCACTACATCCCTCAGATGTGGGTCTACCCCCCGACCCCACAAATCCCTAGTGAACACCACCACCATTTGAGCACCATAGTGTTAATCAGTCAGTACCAATTTTATGGTGAGTACAAGTGGGGCCCATTCTTCTGGTCTTGTGTCACCTCACTTCGTACAATGGGCTCAAGCTTAATCCAGGATAATATAAGCGGTGCTAACTCACTGTCGTTTCTTAAAATTGAGTAATATTCCATTGTGAACAAATACCAGATTTTAACAATCCACTCATGAATTGATGGGCACTTGGGTTGTTTCCACAACCTAGCAATAGTGAATTGTGCTGCCATACATTCAGGTGCAAATGAGATACCACCTAACCCCAGTGAGATTGGCCTCTATCAAAAAATCCCAAAACAACAAATGCTGGCAAGGATGTGGAGAGACAGGAACACTCTTACATTGCTGGTGGGACTGCAAATTAGTGCAACCTGTGTGGAAAAGAATTTGGAGATTCCTCAAAGAACTAAAAATAGATTTACCATTTGATCCAGCAATAGCATTATTAGTCATCTACCCAAAAGAGCATAAGACATTCTATTACAAAGACATCTGCACCCGAATGTTTATGGCAGCACAATTCACTATTGCTAGGTCATGGAAACAACCCATGTGCCTGTCAATTCATGAGTAGATTATTAAAATTTGGTATATGTTTACAATGGAATATTACTCAATTTTAAGAAATGACAGTGAGCTAGCACTATTTATATTATCCTGGATTAAGCTTGAACCCATTATTCGAAGTGAGGTGACACAAGACCGGAAGAATGGGCCCCACTTGTACTCACCATAAAATTGGTACTGACTGATTAACACTATGGTGCTCAAATGGTGTGGTGTTCACCAAGGATTTGGGGGGTGGGGGATAGACCCACATCTGAGAGATGGGGTGAGCACTGTGGAGGGGAAGGGCATGCTTGAAATGTATTTGGGGATAGGAATTAGGGGTCTCAAGAGGGGGAAGGAAATCCTCTAAAACTGATTTATGTGAATAGCTGTACAACTTGGTAAATTTACTAATAACCATTTAATTGTACACTTAAAATGGAGTAAAGGCATGATATGTAAATTACACTTCAATAAAGAAAAAAATAAATAAATAAAAAGTGATGAGTTGTTTTCAGTATTTAAAGAAAGCATTCCAAAAAAGCCTACCTCTTCTGTAATAAGACTACATATGTTGGCTAAAGAACAGGTTTCTTTGCTAGGGCTAGAATTATATAAAGTCAGAATGTCACAGCACTGTTAAATCCTGCTTACAAGTGTTGATTGGCTATTTATGGCAAATTGGGACTTGCTGGGACTTTTTTTTAGGGCAGGGACCTAATGTGTATGCTACCCAATCCCTCACTGCTCACTTAGGTCTCCAAGAGGCAACACTTGCATCGTGCTGAGTTAGGAGCTCCCAACTTCTGTCATCTCTCCCAGCTGTTGTCCCTGGTTTACCATCCTACATGCAGAGGAGAGACTAGGGAGAGCACAAAGATAAGCACTTTCCCGAGTGCTTATCCCAAGTGAGGAGGCACTTGTCTTCTCCAAAGGTCTCAACAGCAAGGGGATGGGTGGGGAACTCGACTGGGCTTTATCCTCCAGGGGCCCCAGTGTGGGCCCCGATACAGACCAGGGCTCCCTGCTGAAGACGTTAGAGCACAAAGCCGGCTGTGGGGCCAATCGGGCGCCCCTGTGCACAAAGGGTTCTCGCTCATGGTTTGACCAGCCTCGCGTGCACATGCAGAATGACAGCCAAGACTGAACCACCGATCGCAGAAAGAGTGCTAACGGGTACTTGGTGGTGGTGAGGCTGGAACCCATGGTCTCACCCACTGGCCTGGAATCAGGATGTTTGTCTGACCTCATGGCAGACGGCGCCATCAGCTCCAGGACCGCCACTGTGTGCCACTGTTGTGTGCGCAGGCTTGGGGATGGTGAAGAATCGGAGCCAAGGATCAGAATGCTGCAGACTCAAGAGAGAGCCCTGGTTAACCTAAAAGGGATCAAAGCCTAAAGGGCAAAGCAGAAAGGGAAATGTAGATTCTGTATCTGGCTAAAGGGAAAAGAATTTTCAGGGCAAGTTCAGGAGCTTCCCAGGCTCTAGGCTGTGGCCTTGACCCGTGTCTTACGTGGGGTTCCCCGGAAGCAGACCTGAGACTTTAGCAAGAGTAATTTATTAAGAAATGATGCCTGGGGATCCCCGTAAGGGAAAAGGACACTGAGCAGGGAGGCGGGGAAGCTAAGCAAGGGCGGTCTCAGGTGAAAGTCTAGTGGGGGAAGGATTCAGGCTGATCACAGCGAGCACCTGTCTCCGAACCTGCAGCTGAGGCAAATGGTCTGAACTCCTGCGTCTCCCACCCCACTGCAGTCATGGGTTAAGGGCCTTTCAGGGTGAGGACAGAGCCATAAGCAAACCTTCCAGTTCTCCATGTGAGGGGCCAAAGTGGCTCTAGCAGCCAGTGCTCCAAAGATGAGTTGCAGGTGCAGGCAACTGAAATCACACCATGAAATGTAGGGGGTGTGCAGAGGAATGGCAAAAAGGAATCCCAGGGGACTATCTGGAGCATCGACTATGTCTGTAAGCCAGTGTTTTGTGTGCTATGCTCTGTGCCTCATATGAATTATGTTGTCGACATTTCTATCATTCCCATTTTGCAGAGGAGGAAATTGAGGCACAGAGACGTTAGGTAACTTGATCGTAACCACACAGCTACTGAGACACAGCAAATGGATTCAAACCCAGTTATGTCGCCCTCCTGAGTCTGCCTTCTACTCTCACTGCTGTCTGATGTTGGCTACTGCTGCAGGCACGTGTATAGGCTGAGAGGTTTGGTAAAACAAAACCAGCAGAATTATTTCTGCCATGGACTGTCTCCCTATTTTTCCTTAGCTTCAAAGGAAGTTGGGAAGAAATGAGGAAATGAAAAGAGCCGGGAAGCCTGCTGACCGTGACTTGGTACATACTCTCGCACACACATTCCGGGGGCGCCGTGAGATAAGAACGGTGAGAATTCTCATGTTGACATCTCTGCACGTAAGGTCTCGGCTCTCGTAAAATGTGGCCTTCTGGGTCTAGTAAAAGGGCATGGCCTAGAAACAGACGAAGATGCTACTCTGCAGAAAAAGGGAAGAACCCGTTATGAGGTTCAGGTTTTATTTTTTGTTTTAAGTGATGACCACAGAAAGATAGTCTGACTTGTTTAGAAAGCCTTGTTTTTAATCTTTTTTTAGAAGTGGCTACTTTCTACTAAAAAAGGGATGCTTAGGGGAAACAGAGAGAAATAGTTTTCTGTGGGTGATTTATAGAGCAAGCTATTTCTGGGGATTAAGACTGTCTACCTTGGTTTGAGTTATTTGATTATTTAAAAACTTGAATGAGCATAAGACAGTTAATTTGTCGGCTCTCTGGTGGACCTGTGTGTCATCGTGTCCTCTCCAGATGACGTCTGGCGAGATTTATCTGGGGTGGCCCCTCGGTTGAGCTGGGCCTGCAAGAGCATTCTGTCCCTCTTCCTCCCAGCAGGCCCCTGCCCGGGGTTGCTCACAATGGCTGCCTTTGAGCCTAGAGAGCCTCAGTCATGCAGGCCTCTGTCTGACGTCCCTGAGGAAAATGCTGGAATCCCTCAGAACAGAGTGGAACTGGAAAGGGAGACGTCATTATCCCAGAGCTGACTGTAAATTGTGCTGTTTAGTCTGTAAAGCAATTAGGTCTGGGGAGTGTAATGTGATCCTTTTGTGGCGTTTGTGGCCCCTGCAGGTCTGTCGGTTCTCCGTGGGCACCAGCACTGAGCTTTCGGGGGCTGGATTTGGTACTCCCCAACCCAAAGGGATGCTCTGAAAATAGGTCAGCTTTCTCTTATCAGTTGATTGGCTGCGTGTACAAAGGGCCCAGACTTGGTCTTTAAGGATCTGAGTTCAAACCCCAGCTTGGCTTCTTTCTTGCTGTTGAAGCTGAAGCAAGACCAGTCACTGCAGCTCCCCTGAGTGAGCCTCAGTTGCATCAAAGGGGCCCCCGCACCTCCGCCATGCAGGGGTAGCAGGATTGTGCGATACCTGGCCTGGGTGCAGGCAGTGTGCATTCTCCTTAGTCCATCCGGTCTCTGCAGAGTGTGGCCGGCAGCCTCTTGGTTGGTAGCTGCCATGTTCAAAAGGCCTGCCATCATTGCTACCTGCTGCTTGAGAAGGCTGGCTGGCCTGGAACCTTCTCCACGGATGTCTCTCCCCTACCATTTCTGTGGAATTCTATGCCCTTACCACCCTTGTAAAGTGTTCTCCGCCACGGTATCCTGGCTGTTCCCTATACGTCACTTAGCCACAATTTTAATCTCCTTTGCTTACTTCTTCTTATCTGTCTTCCCCACTACACTGTGAGCTTCACAAGCCCACAAGCATGTGACCATGGTTGCCTTGGCACACTCTGCCCTAAAACCTAGCATAGTGCCTGGCACAGTGACAGCTCAGTAAATATTTTGTAGGACGAATGAATGAAAAATAATACGCGCCCAGTGGGCAGCCAACAGGCAGGTGGGAGCCAATGTCCTCCTTACCTACCTGAGGTCAGAGTCCAATAGGGCGGCGTCACCCCTGGTTCCTCCTGGGGACATCCTCATACCCTCCATACCACAGCCTTGGAATCCCTACCTGTGGACTTCTCATACATGAGCAAGAAATAATCTTCCATGTCATTTATGCTGCTATTATTTTGGATCTTTTGTTATATGCAGCCAAAACTTATTTAGCAGGATACCAGGGAATTTGTATTCAAGGGCAGCTCCACTAGGCTAGAGGCAGCTCTGAAACAGCAAATAAAATAATAAGGGGCCTGTGTGTGTTTGTGTGCATGTGTGGGAGGGGGCAGGTTCACCAGAATCTGGGTGTGTTTAGTGCGAGAAGGAGTCTCTTTTCCCCAGTGCAAGATAAAGCACTAGGAAGAATCTTGCTACGCTGCACACTAAGCCAAGTCTCCTTCGCTACGTGTGGACTACAGTGCACATTTGTTTTAAATTATTCCCTAATTGCTTAAGAGTCTGTGGTGTCTTTGCTCTTAGGGTCTTGAGAGTAGAAGGAGGGAATCTCACTGTCCTCACCTCTGTACTCCCAGAAGGGAGACCCTCACAGAGGCTCGCCTTCCCAGGCTTAGTGAGAGGCTGGTTGGTTAGAAAGCCGAGACTGCAGGGCGTGAGAAAGGGAATGACCACTGGGCTTCCGTTCTAACCCTCCAAATTCCAAGCCCAAACTTGGCATTGTGTTGGGAAATCTGACTGTTTTGCTTTTGTGGCAATGCTAACATATACCTCATTAGTCTGTTTGTCTTAAAATCCACCCACTCTTTCAAAGAAAAAGAAAATAGCCAGGGCTTAAAATAGTTCCATTGTATATGTGGGAGCCACTGCCAGAGGTTTGATAAATGCTGAAAACCCCTTTTAGGTCTTTGCGGGACCCACTTCTGGGGCAAAAAGCTGCAGGGGCTTGGCCGATGCTCTCCCTGCTGGGACCATAGGTGGCCGCTCATGACTGCAGGGACGTCCAAGAGCAGGTAGGACTCACCAGCCAGTCTTAGACTCCCAGAGATGGGAGAGGCCCAGAAGCCATGGATAACAGCCTGTTGTGTCACAGCTGAGATAACAGAGAATTGGAGGTGGCGATGACTGGCCCACGGTCTCACAGCATGGAGTGGCCGAGCTGAACGTGAACACATCCCAGATTCGCTCCTCTCCCCCCTACCTCAATCAGAGGCAGGTGAGAGTCCAACCTCCATATTTCATCAATAGTCCTCTCATGCGCCTCACCCAAGATCTCTTCCTGTCCAAATCCAATCACTTATATATTCTGTTCATCTGTAGGAAAAGCTAATCATTTGTTGACTCCTCACTCTGTGCCTTGGCCCTGTGCTTCACACATGTAATTCATTTGATCTTTGTAACAACTATTAGACAACTTACAATTATTAGTGGTTATAATTAATAGATTATTATTTTCCCCTCTGAGGCTTGGAGTGGTTAAATTTTAAGTGACTGGCCCAAATTTACACAGGGCTTAGAATTGGGTCCAGGTATTCTTGCAGTTGGACTCCAGGTTCCTCGGCCTTAACCACTGTACTATGTAGCCTCGTAGACTTTTAACATCTTAACCTTTCTGTTCAAGGAATTGAGTGCTGCTCACCAAACATCCATAGACCATCTCCCTGGAGTGATTTTTCTTTGGTGATGGTGGAGGCACATACATCGATTAGTAGTTTCTGGTCTGTTCTGCCTCACAGGCATACTTGTGGCTCATGTTTAAAGGATAAGTTTGTATGAGTTCTCAAGTCTTGTTTGTGGAGATTTGAATGGGACCCAGAACAGGAGAAGACACCTGAACCGATCCAGGCTGCTGTGCAAGTTGCTTTGCCACTCGGACTATATGACCCAGCACTTCCAATAGAGCTCGATGTGTCCATGGCATGGCAGACTGCTGTATGAAGTCTTTGCCAGGCCTTAATGAATGAATCACGGCACAGACCATTAGGATTCTAAGCAAAGACATGTCATCCTGTAGGGAGAACTATTCTCCTTTGAGAAACAGCTTTGGCTTACTCCTGAGTCCTGGAAAGGCTGAACGCTTGACTGTGGGCCACCAAGTTGCCATGTGAACTGAGCAGCCCAGCATAAACTGAGAGTCAGTTTTCTGACGAATTAAACCATAAAGTTGGGCATGCATGCATCACTCCATCATCAGATGAAAGTGGTATACATGCGACTGGGCTCAAGCAGGTCCTAAGACATAAGTAAGTTGCATGACATAAGTGGTGCAGATGCCAAGGCCCATATTCCTGCTCAGGGCTTTGAGCTTTTTTTTTTTTTTTTTTTTTTTTTTGAGACAGAGTCTCACTCTGCTGCCCGGGCTAGAGTGAGTGCCGTGGTGTCAGCCTAGCTCACAGCAACCTCAAACTTTGGCTGGGCGCGGTGGCTCACGCCTCTAATCCTAGCACTCTGGGAGGCCGAGGCGGGTGGATTGCTCAAGGTCAGGAGTTCGAAACCAGCCTGAGCAAGAGCGAGACCTTGTCTCTACTATAAATAGAAAGAAATTAATTGGCCAACTAAAAATAAATAGAAAAAATTAGCTGGGCATGGCGGCGCATGCCTGTA
>CAUYRT010077103.1:0-26442 GCA_963574885.1 Lepilemur ruficaudatus
AAAAAATTAGCTGGGCATGGTGGCGCATGCCTGTAGTCCCAGCTACTTGGGAGGCTGAGGCAGGAGGATCGCTTGAGCCCAGGAGTTTGAGGTTGCTGTGAGCTAGGCTGATGCCATGGCACTCTAGCCCGGGAAACAGAGTGAGACTCTGTCTCAAAAAAAAAAAAAAAACTTTCTATTAAGGAATGTGTTATGGCAAATTTCAAACATTTGCACGAGTAGAGAGAATAGTATAATGGACCCCTACTTAACTTACCCATTACCCACCTTAAACAATTATCAATTCATGGCCCATTTTGTTTCATCTATTTTCCTACCTACTTTCCCCCTTCTCTGGATTATTTTGAAACAATTCCTGGACACCAGTCTCTCATCCATTTGTATTTCAACATGTATCCCTAAGAGATAATTATCTTTGTAAAATATAATCACAATGCCATTAATCCTGCTAAAATCCTGCTAAAAAACTATTAATATATAATTCGTTAATATTATTTCATGCCCAGGTAGTGTTCACATCTCTTCAATTGTTTTATAGATCTGTTTTACTGTCTATTCATTTGAATCCAGATTGTAATAAAACACACAAACTGCCATTGGTATAGATATGCTTCTTTTTCTTTTCTTTTTCTCTCTTTCTTTTTTTCTTTTTTTGAGACGGGGTCTCACTATGTGGTCTCAAATTTCTGGGCTCAAGCCATCCTCCTGCCTCAGCCTCCCGAGTAGCTGGAGCTACAAGCACCCTCCACCATGCCCAGTTGATAAGCTTCTTTTTTTAATTCGTAGAGTTCCTCTCCCCCATACTGTTTTTACTCCCTTACAATTTATGTATTGAAGAAACTGGTTCATCTGTCTTATATAATAGTTTCCCAAAGACAAGCTTTTGCTGATTACATCACCATGTTGTCGTATAAAACATTCCTTGATCCCTTGAATTTCCTGTAAACTGATGGGTCTAAAGGCTTAATAGATTATAGTTAGAATTTTTGGCAGTGCTACTTAAAAGCAGTATTATCTATCTCTATCATGATACATGGATTTTCTTGTTCTCCCTCTTTCTGTGACATTAGTAGTCACTGATGAACATTGCTTAGAGACATTATCTCACTACGCATTGCAAAATGTGGTCTTCTCATTCTATCATTTATTCTTCATTCATTAGCCTAAACACCCCTATAAAGAGAACTTTCCCTCATTAACTGTTTCAACACCCTAAAAAATAGTTCATGTAGGAAAGGCAGAAATTCTTCCCTATATTATTGGTTTTCAAAATAATGAGTTTAGGTTTTAAATTCTTTGTTTTCCAGTTCTTTTAAGATTCTTTTAAAATATCTGTCACATAGCAGTTGCTTAGTACATGTTTGTTGAATGGAATTGAGTTGCCTTCATAATGCCTTAATGGAAAATACCAAATTTTTTTTAAATCTTGATTTTTTTGAAAATAACCTTTTCTCTAACTTTTTTTGACAGGTCTCCAATTCAGATATTATTATGGTTAAAGTGTTCAATTGATAAGATCTACGCTTAAACCTTTTAGAGCAAAGTTAGTACATGATGAAACAGATGAAGAACTGAGGTCTCAATCCAATTCCTTATTATTCTTATTCAGAATTTGAACAATAGATCTCAAGCTACCATTTAGGCAAGAAATTCCCTCTCCTCTAAAACACAGCCCTGCAGCCCATTCACCCAAATTGACCAGCCCTTCATCTGGCCTGGAATACAGCCCAACTTTCAGATTTTCATGATATAATGTAGTATTTGCCAAATGTATGCTGGGACATCAGCATAGAGGAACCAGTAAGAATAACAACAAAGCAAGGGTTATGTTTACAACATCTCTAGTGTCAATTAAGGAAAATTAGCCCAGTAAAGAGGCTGTCACAGTGAACAGGCAGGAGGTCCAAGGTCTAGTTGCGAGCAAGCATACCACTAGTTCCTACAGCTGAGAACAAACTATTAACGCAAATTTTCCTTTACTATTTCCAAAATTTAAATATAAGCATACGCATACACTCAGGCACACATGCACACACACTCAAGAATATGCATCTTCCATCGAGCTTGACTGAGGCTACAAATAGATTTTTGACCTTTGTCAGAATTGGCACAGTCAGGAATCAAAAACCCAGACCTGTCCGACTCCAGGGACAAACTCCTCACTTCTACACTAGACGGTTCAACTATTTTCTTTTTAGTCTCAGCTTCTGCAAGCCATTGTAAATCCTCCTGAAAATGGGTGGGACATTTGAAAAAGATATATACGTGTGTGTATACATATATATATGATTTCTATTTACTTGTCCAATCTCCTCAGTATCTATAAGCAACTTGAGAATAGGAATAGAGTCCTCTATACCACTTCAGCCAGTGACTAGCACATTATAGGTATACAATAAATATTATTAAGTAAATGAGTGAGTTTAAACAAATGGGCCTGAAAGAATGAAAGAACAAAGGAGTGTGGAAATAGAAGAATGAAACTTTGTTACTCCACCTGCTTTCAGAATTAGTCACCTAAGGTCTGTTTCAACAATTCTATTAATTTAATAAATATTTTAAGTATGTGGTGAATGAATGATCCCATCATATGGCTAGAGTATGGTTAATATATCACTTGCATATAAGATTATGCAAACAATTCCCATAAAGCAAACAGAACTAAGATGGTACAAGCAGAGCAGGCATTTTAAAAAGCATGTCGTCCCTCTGAAGAATAATACCAAGCAATCTTGACACCAGATCAAATGATTAGCTCTTGTGCTGATTTTTTTTTTCTATTATGAAAGAAAATTGGTTTAAAAAATTTCTAAGAATAACTAGGAAGTAAGTAGTAAGATCTGACTATCCCTATAAGATCTGTTGGTTTTATTTGGTTTTTATTTGTTTTAGGAATATGTATATTGTTGTTTTGTTTTTGTTTTTCATTCAAAAGGAAAAAGAAGAGAATTTAGATAATATGCATCTGCTATGAGCCAAACACAAAAGCCAGTTGGCTCCTTCCAAAACAACTCCTCCTTAAATAATGTTATTGTAATCACTTTTAAAATAAAGAAAAAATGAGAGACTCAGATGTTGGGTGTTTTGCTCAAGTTTAGAAAGCAGCGTAAGTGGTGGCGCTAAGGTTTGAATCCAGAGCTGTGTGGTCTTTCTGAATATTGCTCTGCATTTTCTCTTAGGCACAGCTACTTTTTATCTCCCAGTTGAGGAGCACAACAGTGCACTCAGCATCGGAGTTAATATCGATGGGGCTCAGAAAACAGGACCCCAAAATGAAGGCCTCACAAGCAAAAGTTTTTCTCTTTCTCCCGTCCTCCTGTCTCTCGGTCCCATTCTTCCCTGAGGCTGATGTAGAAAATAGAATCCCTCTTCCCCAAGGTGGGTCATAAAATCCAGAACCTCTTTCCCGAGAGCCAGCCATAAAGCCTAAAATTATTCTGTATGAAAAACTGGCCACAAAGAAGTTACCTGACCTTCCCTTGTTTGACTGTAGGTCATCAGACCCCCATTCCAGAGATGGTCCTGCCCCACACCCAGGTGAAGGAATGCATGCTCAGAGAGGCCAAGAAGAATCTAGACACACAGGCCTTGCTGGGTTTCCCCACTCACTCTATTAGCCTTAGATCATACCCTTTTGTCCAATCTACTTGGCTGTCTATACTTTGTTGGACCTAAGTGTAAAAATGGACAATTTTCCCTATATTTTTGGGTCTTCATTCTGAAGACTCCCATGTATACACATTAAATAAATTTGTATGTCTTTTTCTCTAATTAATCAATCTGCTTCATGTCAGCGGTTTTTCAGCAAAACTTTATGGGGCTACGGGCCTTGCTTTCTGCAGTATCTCATATGTCAACCTGCGAATTTAAAGTAGTTCTGTGCAGAGGTTTAATAAAATGGATGTGCAGCTCTGCTCTTTCTGTGAGCTTCCTTCTTTCCAACACACATAAACAATACAATATAACAAATGATATGAAGATAGGAGTAGAAATAATATGATGCAATTTAAACTTAGGGATGAGGAAATATGACAAGGAGAGTTCAGAAGAAAAGAAATTATGTTCAAAGGTCCTTGTATGCCTTTTCAAGGTGCACAGATTTGTACATATGCATTAAGACTTTTTTCTGATCACCCTAAACATGCAAGTGTTCTAGTTCTAAGCCAATCAACATGTGAATAGTAACGAGTTAGCAAAACTCAGCTTGCCAACCACTTATTCACAGAGCAAAATTGCTTTATCCCCAGTGAAATTCCTATAGAAATAAAGTCATTTTAACTGAATGGGTTTTCTACCATTTCTGTTTTTAAAAATATCTCAACATAGAATACCATTATCCTCAGCATGATTCCTCACCAGTGATGTCACTGCATAATCACAGGGCACAGCTACCCGAGCTGAAGTAGGCTTTGTGGGTGCTCAAAAGGCATTTGGGTGGCAGTGAGGCTTTACCCTATACTAACTTTCTACCCAGAATTGAAATGTAGATGTTCCTATTTTCAAAACACTCAGCCCTACTAAGTCAAAGGAAATTTTTATCTTTTATCTACCTCTAGAGCATCTAGAGAATGTTCATTCATAAATGCAGTAAATTGCATTCAAGAGGTTTATTTGTGTCATTTCGGGCTCTCACCACACCCAACAGAGCAGGTGATAATTTCCATTTGCTCAAAGTCACTCAGTCTGGAAACTGGATCAAACTATCTGAATACCAAACCGTCACACTATTTACTTCTCCCCCCGCACACAGAATTTACCAAATATCAAAAATTGTGTATGAGAATTTTTTTTAACTAGAAGCAAGAAACTAAAATAATACCACATAAATAAGTGAAGAGACTAAAAAGAAAATTACATAAATGAGTGACCAAAAGGAACAAAACAATTTTTTTTAATTCATGAGTTCTGTTCTCCAACAGCTTTTGATTCTGTTTTTATAGAAATGTCCAGATTATGCATATAGAGTGAATATAACATTGGGCAGATTTTAAAATTCTGATAACTTGAAAAGCAAGGGCGAAAGGAGGGAATATGCTAAAGAAGATAGCATTCTTCTTTAAATAAATTTAGAAAAGTAGCTTTCTAGAAACATGCAAAAAATATGCATCATCTTCTCAATGATGATTAAATCTTTACATCATTTTTATCTCCCCACCAGTATCCAAGGGAAGTAATGCACTTCAATCCCTCCTAATATACATAAACTTGGCCTTGGCTGTCAGCTTGCATAAAGTAGCAGACACCAAAGGTAAGGGCTGCAAAGTGCCTTATATATCATCCTATAAATAGGAAACTGATTTTATCTCCAGAGACAATTGATAGTGGCTGCCCAGAATGCTGTGCTGAGAAATGGAGAAGTCTGAGCTTTATTGGAGCTCAGTAAATAATCAGCAACATATTCCGTGGGCCCATGTAGGAGAGTGACTGCAGCCTGGCCATAGGCAGTGGGCTGGATAGGGGCCCTCTGAGAGACATAGCCACATGCTAGTGCCCAAAAGCCATGCTTTTTTTCAACCTGAGTGAAAGCTGTTTCTAGGGCTGTCATTCCAGCCAATTGTTTTAACTTAGATCCCTCTAGTGTTCAACAAATATCCATACACTAATTATACTGCTTCTGGTACAGTTCAAAATCAATGGTTATCAATAGAAAAAAAAAAATCTTCTATTACATTTATGTTAAGAATTTCTAAGGAAGTATATACCTGGAGGCTTTTGGGTTGCTGTTCGTCATAACTTTGTGGAGTGTGTTGCTGGACTTTGCCCTTTACATAGAAGGAATGGAAGGGGCCCAGTGATTCCCTTAAAGCTGCACTGCAGCCATCAGCAGAAAAAGGATTTAAATCAAAGGCTGTCTCACTTCAGTCACTAACCCATGTTGCTTTTCATGTAATTGTACTGTCAGATCTTTTTCTTTCATATGTAGAACTTACCACACAGTGTTCAATAACTTCCAAGTCTAAAGGCCTTGCTGTGTTTGCCTTAGAGAGATACCACTAAAAAAAAAAAAAAAAATGGTAACTAAAATGACTGCATGAACCACTCTCCAGAATTTGAATAACATGCCCCAGCTAGCCTGAATTCCTCACACACTCTACATTGTAAAATGCAAATACATGGAATGTCAGGAGCACAAATATGCAAAATCAAAGGGAGCAGAGGAAACTGAAGTCCCATTCTACAGACATTTATTGCACACGCATTATGTGTCATGCACTTTGCTAGCAGTACAATGCAAGGTGAATGAGACATGACTCCTGTCAAAAAAGTGCAAAATGTCAAGGGAGATGACAATCAGAATTAAAACAACCCACAACATTCTATAGAATCATACAAGTGGAAAAGGAAAGAAATATCAAGAAATATAAAGAAATGATTCTTAAACCATTAAGAATATTAACAAAATGAAATATCATGGGAAGGAAACTTCCACTGTTAGATAAATGATATAAGATTACAGTATTTATTTTTGTAGTAGGAGAATGTGTGCTTAGGTACTAATACGATTTGTCTCATCAAGAGCTATTTGAAGATTCTTCATGGTAAATAGTTTTACAGGACATTTTACTTTTGAAGAAAATAAAAATATTTCACCCCAAAATGTACTTCTTTGGCATGTTTTGAGATGGCTGCTCAGAGAGCCAGCTAACAGAAGAAGTAGCCCTGCAAAGTCGTCTTCTGTGGAGGAGATTTGCATCTGTAGAGAATCTGCATTGATATAGCCAGGCTTTCTCTGAAGCCCAGCTCTTCTGACCTAGGAAAGATTCACTGAGAGTCTGACACCTTTAATGATCTGAAAGAAACATTACCATCTATTCTCTCTGAGAACTGCAGCCTGGGAGGTTTCATCTGCACAGTAAGACCACCTTTGCTAACGAAGCCTCCTCTTCTCTCCCTCCTGTAACTATCTGGCCACTATAACCTGATTTACCACCATAGCCTGTTTTAAGCCATGCTCAGACCCCCATTTTTCTGTAACCTCAAGATGGTATATAAGCTCTGTACCCTCTGGAGGGTTAAGATAATCACTCTGTAGTTCTCCTCTGTATGCACATGAATAAATTGTTATGCCATTTCTGCTATGAATCTGCCTTTTGATTTTTCAGCAAAACTTCTGAGGGCAAAAGGGAAGTTTTCCCTTGGCCCCTACACTATTAATTACCTACACTGGCAAGACCCTTTTTATTCACTGTTTGTGTTCAATAGGTCAAATATACCTCTTTGTTAATTCTCAATAATGTAATAAATCAATTCTCATTCATAAAATAAAATAGCATACAGGTGAAAATATAGATTTGAAAGGGATTTTGGATTTGTGTGTTTTTTGCCCTTATCACAAGTGGATAGCATTTTATGAATATTTGGGGGGAAAGGACAAACTACATAATCTAAATCACTGAAATAGTTATTAATAACTAAGAGAAAAAACTGAAAATAAAAACTCTCGCCAATTTTAAGTGTATAAACTTTGTCTTGCTCCTTTCTTAATAATTTAGTCTATTGTTTGCCTTATTTCTCTCATATGACTCTCAAGCCCAGAGGGTTGGTGACGGTTGGTGAAACTGCCCTTCAATAACAAACAGGGTACAAGGCGAGAACTATGGTAAAGGCCTAGCTAAAAACAATGATAATAATTAGTCGCTCCCCCCCCACCCCCCGTCTGCTACTCTATAATTGCCACTCTGGAGCCACGCAGCTGGTGGTCATAAAGATTCTTCTCCCCATATCTGGTGTCCATAAAGATTCTTAACTTTCTCCATAAATAACATCACCTTTGGAAACCTAAAGGTAGTTTTTAAGTTTATCTTCCAGGCTCCACATTCCAGTGGATTGATTGGCCCTCCCAGACCAGCAGCCCATACCAAGAAATCGACTCAACTGGAATTGTGACCCCAGGGACTGAAACAACACAAGAAGATGACTTCTACACCCCTATAATTTTGCCCCTATTAACGAACCTAATTGCCTAATCCCTTGCCTGCCAAACTATCCTTAAAAACCCTGTCTCCCAAAGTCTCAGGGATGCAGATTTGAGAAGTTTCTCCCATCTCCCACTTAGTGCTAGGCGGAATAAATCCTTTCTATGCCTATTGGCTTCTTCTTGGGCAGACGCCAAATGAACCTGGTTGGGCGGCAACATTGGTTTCCACTATGAACTAAAATAAAATTTTAAGCCCTTCCCAGGTGACTGAATAGACCCCCCTCTTGGCCAAGGGGGCCCCATAAAAACCTTAAAGCTGAGTTGTCTGCCATGAGGAGAAGGAAAGTCAGACATGCCTTGTTATACCCCCTTTCTTTTAGAGTTATTCTTTGTAATGATAAGATGCTAAATCATTAACAGGCCTAAGGCCATGCAGGACAAAGGTTAAACCACACCAGCAGGCCATCAATGTAATTAACAGACCACTTGAGTCTCAGTATGTCGGTCTATGTCTGGTGTCTTGTCTCAGATTAACATCTTAATATTTATCTTAATTTAAAACATTCCCAGCCTTTAGGCAAAGCTTCATTTCTTTAAACAACTATAAATTAAAGAATCTTTAAACCCACCTAAGCCCCCACTTCAAGGTGTCCCACCTTTTCAGACCAAATACATGTACTCTTTCCACGTACTGACTTATGATTTTCCATGTAATTCCTGTCTCCATGAATGTATGAAACCGAGCTGAAACCTGGCTACCTTGGGCACATGTTCTCAAGACCTCTTGAGGGCATGTTTCCTGGGACTGGAGTCGCACACACTTAGCTCACAATAAATCTCTTTAAATTATTTTACAGAGTTTGGGTTTTTTTATTGTTGTTAACACCACTTATCTGGCCAAATTAACAAAACGAACTTGGTAAATTTTTCATAGAATTCCTGGTGAAGCACACAGAGAGGCAGACAGGATGAACTTTAAAGTAAATTGGATCCTTCTGCATTTGCTGTTCTTTTCCCTAAGATTCTAAATTGAAACACAAAAAATAAAAAAGGCCTTGAGGCCATCTTGCTTAGACCTATTTTGGGTGGCAGCTGTAAGGGATTCCTGCCACTGCAGAAGACACCTTTCCTGAGGCAATCATGTGTTAAAATATCTTTAGTTTTTATTATTTTATACTTTAAAAGTAGAAAAAATAAAGGAAGGTGTCCTTAAAAACCATACATATCTTTTCTATTTTAAAAGCTGATCTTTCCCAAACTACAGATTCTAATCTTGAGAGTTCTACAATGAGAAACACTCATATACGCAAGCCCCTTTATGGTCCCAACTTTTCAATATATTCCGGGCAAATAATTGAGCACAGAAAAAGAAGCAAGAGTCAAAGTTGCCACGAGTTACAGATGCTTTATCTCCCAAACAGCAGAAGGAATTGTGCCCTCTGCCCTCCATCTCTTCCTAGCTGGAGAACTGGGCCAATGCCTTCCTGAAAACTAAGCTGAATTTCTGATCTCCTGTTTCCCAGATGTATGCACACACAGAGTCATCTTTGTCCAAGTTTCTCAATTTAAATCTAATTGTCCACTTGGAAACAGAGTACATTTTCATTAAACAAATAGAACAAGATGGAGTTTTCTTTTATTCTTCTCTTAGTCTATTTCTGTGAGTACCTCTTTGTCACAAAGGAATAAAATGGCATGACAACTGTGGAGACAACACTGGTCAGATCTTCTTCAAGAGAGTCTGTTGAAAGGAGCATAGTTGACAAACTGCCCTGTAAACCTTGAAGCCACATTTATATCATCAGGCTCTTGCAGCCAATACAGTGCCTGAGAGGGTAGCTAGTTCTGTCCCATTTCTGCCCAACATGATGCTCTTTTCATCAGCCACTTCAATTCAGGAAATCTCTACCAACATGGCCAAAATTTTCTCAAGAGGACACTACAGACTAAAACTTTCCCTACTCAATTTTTTTCTCTCCCCTTTCACAGATTTCAGACTTGGATTATGGCCTGGAGACTCTCTTTGCCTACTTTTCCTCCTTCCTTCTCTACCCTCCAAAGGAATTTTCTCAATAAATCTTCTGCATATCTAATCCCATCTAGGAACCTGCTTCTCTGAAGGATGTGAATAATGTTGACCTAAAAGAAAGAGGTTGAGGCAAAATTAATATAGAGAGTTTATTTGAGCCAAGGTTGATGATTGCAGCCTGGGACACACTTTCAGGTTGCCTGAGAGAGTGCTCTTAAGAACAAAAGAGCGAGTCAGGTGATTACAAAAGTTGTTCCTCAAGAATTCTCATTAGTAGGCCAGGCGTGGTGGCTCACGCCTATAATCCTAGCACTCTGGGAGGCCGAGGCGGGCAGATCACTCAAGGTCAGGAGTTCGAAACCAGCCTGAGCAAGAGTGAGACTCTGTCTCTACTAAAAATAGAAATTAATTGGCCAACTAAAAAATATATATATATATAAAATTAGCCGAGCATGGTGGCGCATGCCTGTAGTCCCAACTACTTGGGAGACTGAGGCAGAAGGATTGCTAAAGCCCAGGAGTGTGAGGTTGCTGTGAGCTAGGCTGATACCACGGCACTCTAGCCCGGGCAACCCAGTGAGACTCTGTCTCAAAAAAAAAAAAAAAAAAAAAAAGAATTCTCATTAGTTTACAGAAATAACATTAGTTAGTGATACACTACCGAACTATAGGGTGTATGGCATTTTGTGATTACTTGGCGCATCAGTTAGTCTAGAGCCATCATAGCAAGTGGCTTCAAGAGGTAATTATTCAGCTCCAGGGGGAGTGATGTGACTGCTCTTTCATTTTAATGACCCCTACTGGGCCTGACAATTGAAAAGGGCCTCATATTTCTCATATGAAGAGTTTCTGTTTTTCTTTTTTCCCACATTTCCCCCTTTTGATCAAAAATCTTTCTTCTTGAAAGCATTGATGATCAAAATCTGAATGTCAAGGTGTCCCTCATTTCCAGGAAGGCTTATTCCCAGGTAGTCCTGCCCCACATTGAGGAGAAAAAAAAGAGACATCTCGGTGAAGAATTGCTTAAGAGCACCTAAAAGCTGACTTGGCATGGGATCACAGATTGGAAAAAAAACGAGACCTCAGTCAGGTTATTGATTTGTGTAGCTGCTGTCACCTGTTGAATCATCTCTAGTCTTTGGAATTCCATAATTTTAGTTTTCTTGCAAGAGGTAACACATAAAGATTATAATCCAAAGATAATTTATATGCCATAACTACAACAACAAAAAAAACCCTATACTATTAGAAGGCTGACTAAAAACATCATGAAGAAGGTCAGGTGCAGTGGATCACACCTGTAATCCTAACACTCTGGGAGGCCAAGGTGGGAGGATTGCTTGAGGTCAGGAGTTTGAGACCAGCCTGAGCAAGAGTGAGATCCTGTCTCTACTAAAAATAGAAAGAAATTAGTTATACAACTAAAAATATATAGAAAAAATTATCCGAGCATGGTGGTACACGCCTGTAGTACCACCTACTCAGGAGGCTGAAGCAGGAGGATCACTTGAGCCCAGAAGTTGGAGGTTGCAGTGAGCTATGATGACTCCACTGCACTCTAGCCTGGGCAACAAAATGAGACCTTGTCTCAAAAAAAAAAAAAAAAAAAAGAATAGAAAGCAAAAGGCAAATTTTGGATGGTAGGTGATTGCAAATCACTAAATCACTTTATGAGAAGAATCAAACAGTAACTGTAGATGACAAAAACTAGGAGTAATATAGTTAAAGACACAATTGACAAGGAAATTTGGTTAGTTCTGTGGCATACAATAGTTTAACATAATAATAATAATAATAATAATGACTGATAACATATACCAAGGGCATATCAGAATTGAGGAATATCATACAATTTTGGAGCACATATTAATAACACATTTATACAAATATAATTCACAGAAAGTGAAACACTATGCTTATTTGACAATGCTTCCCATATGACTTAACATACCAAAGTCCAAATGTTAGTTTGAGGTCAAAAAGACTTAGTTTTAGAATTTGAAATTTGATTTGGGGAAATTCATCAAATAATCAAAGGTTTAAAATACTTGATATTAAAATAGAATCACAGGTTTCTATAAAATACTAGTTATTCATTTAGCCAAAGTGATGATTCAAAGATTTTAAAGTAAAAATTCTTAGTCTTTGAAAGAGTGGAGATTCAGTTTCCCAAACAATCAAAAGACCCAATAAAGAAAGCATGAGATTAACAGAATCTGTCTCTCCCTTTCTCTTCCTTCTTTTTTATTCTTTTTGTAGTTTACTAAAAAGATGAACAAAAATCTTTTATGATCTCTTACTAATACTACTTAAAAATCTTGTTCAAAAGAGAAAACTCAATTCTGCCTTTGTGTCAGTATATTTTTAATGCTTAAGCTAACTTTAACAAAATTTAATTTAAATAAATCCATCTAATCTCAATGAGCTTTCACCAAATAGGTAGGATTTCCATAAACCTTTTATTATAGCCTCTTATTAATACAAATTTTTCTTATTTTTTTCTTTTCCCAACTTTTTAGACCCATAGTTTTATCTATAGCATTTTTTCTTTATTTTGAAACAATCTTTTTATTTATTTATTTTTATTATTTTTTTTTATTTCAGCATAATATAGGGGTACAAATGTTTAGATTACATGTGTTGCCTTCCCTCCCCTTCCCCCCTGGAGTCAGAGCTTCAAGCATGTCCATCCCCCAGAGTGCGGATGGCACTCATTATGTATGTATATACCCATCCCCTTCTCCCCCTCCCATCTGCCCGACACCCAATAAATTTTATTCCTATATGTCCACTTTGGTGTTGTTGATCAGTGAAACCAATTTGCTGGTTAGTACACGTGGTCCTTATTTTTCCATTCTTGAGATACTTCATTTAGTAGAATGGGTTCCAGCTCTATCCAGGAAAATACAAGAGGTGCTATATCACCATTGTGAAACAATCTTTAAATAACTTCTAAACTAGACAAGATTACTTTTCCTTTAGCAAAAACCTCACCCTCATGTCTTCTTTATAACCTTATTTACCAAAAACACATCCTACTTTTCTTATACAGTTGCATACAGAAGTGTTTCTCTTGTACCTAGTAGTTTTAATTACATATTTAACTATAATGTTAAATCTTAGTAATCCTTATTTTTAATGAAAAACCTAGGAAGTAAATAATTTTGAACTGTTTTATGTCTGCATTTATAGATGAAAACCATTTTATAATTTTTTGGAAAGATATGTTTCCTCAATTTTTTTTTGTTTATTAACAAATTTAAATATTTAAAACTACGACACAGGAACTCTTCCTAATGTCTTCCCTAGTCATCCTGGGTCCCAAGTGCCCACATGACACCCAAGGACAATTATGAAGGACAGGGTTTGTCTGGGCCCCCAATTTACACACTGGACGTACATAGCACAGAGCTATGGAGGTGACACCTGGAGGATCCAACCCCTACTAGCATGGCCAGGAGGCAAAGCTAGGCAAGGGAGGATGGGGCTATATTGGACTTGGCTCTGCCTTGCAGCTGAGGTCCAGGTGCTGAGGACACGTCCCAGGCTTCACCATGACCACTCATCCAGAGCCCAGAATCTAGAGGCTCAAAGCCCAACACAAGCTCACAGTAAGATGTGTGCAAGTTTCAAGGGAGCCCAGAAGCCAGCCCTTCTGGCTTTAGCCCACAGAAAAATCAAACAAGTTCCAAAAATATCACAGAAGCAGCAGTTTTATGACCTTAAAACATGTATCAGGGACAGCATAAACCTGTCTGACCAGTAGACCAAGCAAAAATGTCTGAATTATATTTAATTAAAAATTCTAAAGCCATTCCTATTTTATTTTACCAATAATTTTAAAGCTAGTTTCATTTACCAAAGTTTTCTAAAGTTACAAGAACTTGGAAAATATTAACTTATGGACACTTATTTATAAATCAACTTAGTATTATATGGAAAATATACAGACATGTACAAAGATACACATAAAAGTACAATGATTTTATAGTTTTGATTTTAAAATTTTAGCCATGAAACAGGTAAGCTCACTAGTTTAAAGGACAGCTGGATTCAGACTTTGTAAATGGAACAAGTTAAAGTTTATCCCACTCACCTGGCTGAGGTCCTTACTTACTTTTAGATAACAAGGTATTAAATTTACACCTCAAAGCATAAAGAATTTAAGCTTTCCAAAAGACCAATGAAATTTTACACTATCCTTGGCCAAAAAAATATGGCAACAAGGAAGGAAGTGAACAGAGGGACCAAGCACATAATTAAAAAGGAGTTTCAGCTGACTGAAAAAAAATTTTTTTTTCAAAAACAGAATCCAAAAGCAGAAAAGATAGAAAGACTTTTTTTTCCAAAAAAAAAAAAATTACAGACTGAATATCAGCTTGTAATTAAGCTAATTTCTGATCATAGAGCTCTTAAAAAAAATCTTTTCTCTCCTGAGCTCAAGTACCCACTGAGAAAAGAAATGTTATGGTGGTCTAAAGAATTTTAACTCTGTTTCAGGTCCAATCTCAACTGGAATGCTGCTTAGCTAATTCCCTGGATGTTAACATTTCAAAGACAGGATAAGAATTATTACATCTGTAAGTCCAGTAGGGCATTTAAAGGGTTGTCTGATATTGGGCAAAGGTTTGATTGGGTTTACTTCCACTTTAATGGGGGTGGCTGAATATATTTTACCAATGTGGGTGGAAGACCGGGATCATAAATGGCCTGGCAAAGCTTGCAATAAGTCATCAGTGTTATTCAGTAGTCCTGGTTTAGAACAAAATTGTTGGATCTGTACTGTTATAACCTCAGTAGTTTCATTCTCCTTCTGCAGTTGTTCTGTTTGCTCCTTTGTCCCAAATTAAGATACATGTCTCCCCTCCCTTTTGGTAGAAGGAAATGTGTGCATTGTAAAATTCCAAAAGAAAAATTCTCTACCTAAGAGATAGATGAGAACTGAGGGAAGTAGCAGAAAGCAATAAAGGTCATTGAGTGAGCTACCTGGAACTCTAAGATTCTGGACTTACATACAGTTCATAGGTTGACTGGATACACCTGCCATTTGCATAGTTTCCATTACTCTGAAGAAGACAGTTTAAGGTGGTAAGATTGAGGATAGAAAGTATAGTTCCAGTGTCTCTGAGGACTCGTGTCTGTTCTCCATTTATGAACATTTCTATTTCTCCTAAGGCATTAGACAGGAAAAATGGGAAAGCATCTTTTTGGTCCTCAGAAAAACCCTATTCACTTCGTGAGGTCCTGTCTTTTTGTCGTTCCTGCTATTGTTTAAGTTTTCTACAATCTTTTATAAATGGTCAGGCTTTTGCAACAAAAACAAACATCTTTTGAACATCATTAGAAGGCGGTATCTATCTTTTCTGAAAAGGCCTGATTTGATTAATTAGTTGTTGTAGCTGCAAATTTATAATCTTTAATGCCTTAGTTTTTTCTTCTTCCTGAATAGTTTTAAAAAGGTGATCTGACAAGCTTACTAATTTATGGGTTCATATATTTGCCTTTCGACTAAGGTAACCAAGTCCTCATTTTAGCAATCGAGGGAAGTAGAATTTATAAAAGAATCATTCTGGTGATCTTAGAGGCAAACATCAGCCATTCTGGGATATTGTTTAAAGGTTTTTTCAGATCCTGTAACATAATCAAGTACAAATTCATTTGGCCTTTGAGTGCATTGTTAAATGCTCCTCTAGTCTACATTTTTGGAAAAGACCTGGGGAGTTTCCTCAGGCAGTGGTGGTAAAAGGAGAGGCAAGTCAGGACGGGGGTTCAGATAAGCACACGGGTAGAAGGAGAAGGAGCAGTTGTAAGTAAAGGGGAAAAAAATCTCCTAAGTCTTTTATTAAACTTCAGAAATAATTTCAGATGTCCTTTTGCTTACCTCTTGAATGGAGGCAATTCTCTCAGAATGTCTTTTAGAAACTTCTACCTATTATAGAAAGTAAATCTCCCATTCAATTTGTCTCGTTCTAGCACCAACTTTTTTCTAATTGTGTGCACAAGTAAATTATTTTAGTCCTTTTAAAAGATCCCCATTTTGGCCATTACTGCATATGACCATCCCAGGTTAGGCGGGTCCATTTTCCTAGATATCTACAAGAGGATGCCTTATAATTGTTAAACGTAAACCTCCAGCTGGCATTTCTAAAAACAGCATTCAGATTTTGAAGCTTGATTTCCCATAATTTAAGAACTCCTCAAAAGTGACCAAGGCTATGAATGTGTTTGGGGTCGAGGTGTGCTGATGAGCGTCACTCCTCTAGGTATCACCCAAGAGTCAGGAATCGCTCTCTCACCTGTCTTGTCTCTAATTGCCATGGGCCAGCATAGTGCTCAGGGTATCTGGGACCAGACCCTCACATTATACCCATCTTGAGAATGAAGGAGGGTGTCTAAAATGTTCTTCTGGAGTGAAATGCCCTATGAGGTCACTTCACATCCTGGAACACAACCCTCATACCCTGCAAAGCCTGCAGTCACCTGGAGCACCCAAATAGGTCAGAGGGAGCAAATCACCTCTTTTCTCCGGGGCGAGGAAACTCACCCTCATGTACTTTTCAGTTAGGATCTAACAGGAATTGGTCACAAATGAAAAGTCAAGTTTGAATTTTCAAGCAATAAAAGACAGCTACTATCTTAAAAGCACACTATTAAAATGAAACCAGCAGTGCCTAACTGCCAACACCTTGACCTGGACCTTACTGCCATGGGGCAGAGGCAGAAAAGGTAGAAGTTCTTTGGAGAGCTCTTTGCCCCACTGTGACCCAAACTTTCTGTCAGAGGTGGAAAAGGCAGTTTGTTGTTTTTTTTCCTGTAACCCAAATTTTTTACTCACAGTGTAAGAAAAATCTCCATTCTAGAAATGGAGGGTTTGAAAGAGCAGCCCAAATAAAGTCTAGACCTTCGATCAAAGAGTGGAATAGGTCTAGATTTTCAGTAGGACTCATCACTTTTATATCCAACGATTTCTCTCAGAATCAGAAGAACACAAGGGGTTCGGAGCTGGCCAGGCCACTCTGAATCCTGAAATGGTGACCTAAAAGGAAGAATCTGAGGCAAAATTAATAAAAAGAGTTTATTTGGGTCAGGGTTGATGGCCGCAGCCTTGGACACATTTGCAGTTTGCCTTGGACAGTGCTCTAAAGAACAAAAGAGAGGCTCAAGTGTTTAAAGAACAAAAAACAAATCAGGAGGGGAGGGTGATTACAAAGGTTGTTCTTCAAGAATTCTCATTGGTTTGCAGAAATAACATCGGTTAGTGATACACTGTTGAACTACAGGGTGTATGCCATTTTATGGCTATTTGGTGCATCAGTTAATCTAGAGCCCGCATAGCAAGTGGCTTCAAGAGGTAATTATTTAGCTCCAGGGGGAGTGATGTGACTGCTGTTTCATTCCAATACCTCTTTCTGGGCCTGATAATTTGAAAGGGGCTCGTATTCCTAAAATAGAAAGTTGTTTTTTTTTTTTCTTTTCTTTTTCTCCACAGTAAGAAGTGATTTTGTTAGCATAATAACCCATCAATATTATATTCTGATGAGGAAAAGCAAGAGAAAGACCTACTTGCCTTGAAGATCATTTGTTTTGAAGACTATAGAGGGTCGCAGCTGCACACAGTGCTTAAGAACGTGGCGTTGCCTCTGCACGGGCCTGAAAGGCTGAAAGGGATCAGAGGTACAGAAAAAAGGAGGCGTTTGCGGTCTACAGAAAGGACATAAGAAAAGTGTTTACAAAGCCGCGATGCTGTAAGAAATGCAGGTCCTGAGTGTAGGATGTGTATACGTAGGGACACAGCCCTAGAAAACAAAAAGCAATCTTTCTATTGGCATAAGCACTAATCAGGCCCTTCCTAAGTGACTCCACTAGAGAGTTGTTTAAAAGGACTGGGAAAAGGAAACCAACAAAGACACAAAGAAACAAGGATGGCTTTATTTTAAAAGAGAAAACTAAAGGCAATTTGAGTGATTCTCAAAGCAAGCAGCAGGACGTAGGCATTAAGAGGAAGAGCCTAAGGGCTCAGGCTGGGGAAGCAGCAGGCCTGTGCGTACAACTGTTCCTGCCACTCACATTGGGTGAGTTAGTTAACTTCTCTGATCCTCTGTGTCTTCGTCTGATAATAGAGATAACAACAGGCTATGGTGAGGGGTCAACGGATGACAAGCACAGAGAACAGAGAAAATAAAGCTAACATTCATTGAGCACTAACTGTTTGCCAGGGTTTATGCTAAAGCTTTTATATAGAACTTCTAAATTAACTAATGGTGATTATTACCTAACATATGAGGTGTCACAAAGGGGTGACTGATGTAAGTTATGGAACTAAACCTAGAGATTGTCAACACTAATAAAAATCTATGCACAATAAGATAAACTATATCATTGTTTAAGGAAAAGTTGATCGTGTTATTCAAAATGCTGTCCTCTGTAAGAAGCCTTCCAAGATCAGATTTCTCCATTACAAACAATAGGCAACTTGCAGTGCAATTGCCACCCTGATAGAGCCTGACAGGTAGAAGATACTCAGCGCGTAAAGAAATCCCTTCAAGTTTGAAGATGGCAATTTAAAATCTGTATTTTCCCCTAGTCTTTCTTGGAAATCATTCAAAACCAACAAGGGCAACAAAAACCAAAATCAATAACCCAATTTTGTGGAAACAGAAAATGCTAAAACCCCCAAACACAAAATAGGTGTACGAGCTGTCAAAAACAACAAGGACCGAGCTGAAATGTGAGTGGGAGGAAGGAGAGAGGGAAAACCATAAAGGCAGAAAAAGAACAAGTAAAATAAGCTTCTCAAAGGACAGAAAAGGAAAGGAAAGGAGCGTACCCGGAGGTGTGAAACCTAACCTCTTGCTGGTGGTGAGAGAAACAAGATGAACAACGGACAGCAGAAGCTTCCCCGCACTCATTTAGTTCCAAGAAGCAGAGGAGGTGAGACTACAGAAAGAATCCTATAAAAATATGCCATATTTGTAGGAACCCATCTGTTTCACAGGCAGAGGTGAAAAAAAGACTTTTCAACATGAAAAAAAAAAAAACCCCACAGACCCTATATGATCGACTGGGAAGAACTGAAGGACAAACGTGCTCACACACAAGATCATGTTAAAAATTACTTCAACTAACCTGGGACACAGTCCTGGCCCTCTTCAATATGAACATCAGACCAATATATAAAATTCACTCGTTTCAAAACTTAGTGATCAAAAAGGAAACAGCACGGGGTCTATACAAACCCACCATACAAGAGGACAGAAATAAAAGGAAAAACGAGAGACAAATAAAGGACACGACATGGGGGGAAATGCCATCATAACACAGTTGAAAATTTGAACATGTTTTTCACAATATATGTTTAAATTAATAAAGTAATAGCCTATCTAAAGTAAAAATCCAAGATTTAAAAGCTAAGAGAAATAGGAGGAAAAGCATAGGAACGGCCAAGAGACAGTAAATAATGGGAGATAAAACATAAACAGACAGAGTTCAGGAAAAACATAAAACCATCACAGAAATGAAGACAAAACTTGGGAGAGACGCAAGGAAGGAAAAAGTAATTAAAGCGAAGTAGAAGGCATAGAGCACAGAAAGCTAACAGCAAGCAAAATTAAATGCAAATGAAAAATATATTGGAAAAAATCAGGAGATCCGTGACCACTTAGGATGTAAAAGGTTGCCAAAGACCTTTCATCATCCTTGTGGTAACAGTGAGAAAACACCAGAGAAATGGGGGTGGGGGGAGGAATTTTTTTTTCTTTAAAGTCACGGAAAATCTGTGGAAACAACGAAGTCTTAAATAAATTAAATCAGAGAAAGGAAAAAAGACATTTGTAGATGAGCAAAAATTCATCATCACTTTTATCTCCAGGGCCATTTTTGCCGAGTCTGGGAGCATGGACAAGTGGAGAGGTAACCTTAAAATAGGTAACCTTTGCTGAGACAAGTAGGAACCAACTGAACTTTTGCTGGCTATATGTTGTTTGGCACGGTGGGTTAGAATCTGCAGAACTCCAAATACGGGGCTAGATTTTCCTGCACACCAATTCTCCTCCACAAGACTTTGGCTAAGTAAGTAGGCATGGCGGGAGGGGGACGGGTCTGGAAGAGAGAGAGAGAGATCTTTTAGACTTGCAATGCTTAGATTACCAAAGAAATAGGAAGAAATAATGGTGGGGAATTCCTCAAAGTGGATAATGAAAGATATTAACCACACATTCAATCGTAGCAAACCTTAAGCAGAATAAATTAAGAAATCCACTCCTAGGTACACCACAGGGAAAATTAAAGGTAAAAGGAAATTATATAAGCAAGCAGAGAAAAAAAGACAGTAAGAGACCAGCTCCATAAATTATGAACATTCAGAAAAAGAAGGAATACTTTTTTGCTTGAATATGCATAAATATCTGAAAGGATAAATACTAGACTGGTAATATTGATAGTCTTCATGAGGGTGTGGAAACCAGGGACTGCATAGATGGAAGACAGAGTTATGAGGGAGACTTTCGTACTTTTTGATTTTTAAACAATAACTGTGTTAACTATTCAAATCACATATAAATAAAATGTAAATTCAGAAGCTAAACACAGTGTCATTTAATCATACAAGGTTAAGGAAAGGAAGAGTTATTTCAAATAAAGGAAATCTCTCCATTCCCTTTTTTTTCTCCTTTTGCAGAAAATGAAACCAAACTTTATGAAAACTGGAAAATTATCAAGCCCTACTTTGTCTCTGTCTCTCTCCCTGAGAGGTTCTCACCTCTGTTTCCTCCTCTGTCTTGCACCAATCTCCTCTGTGAAGGCCAGCTGCCTCTAAACAGCTCCTAGTTCTGTTCTCCACTAATTTAGGCTCATTTGTGAGTGTTTATCATCATGGTACTAACACTGGCCTCAATTCTATAGGACCTTTCAGCTCTAGATTCTCACCCCATCTTATGGACTCTGCCTTTATACATTAACCCCATATGCCTTGGAGAGAATATCTAACTTCCCTGGCAAACATCACCCCTAGCCAAACAAGTCATGGATGGTGGCAGCATGGAACTTTTCATCAGTGCTACAGGTAGGGTTCCTTATCCCACAAGAGGAAGAAATAATGGGTATCTCTATATAAGAAGGGTGGAAATAAGTTAAGCTGGCAATGGGATGATTTAGTATGGACCCTAGAGTTATTTTCCCCTTTATAGTAGGTAAAGATTTGTAAGATATAATTAGGCAGTACCAGGTAACAAACTACAAATTTTATGCTTCAATGTATTAGTTAACTATTGCTGTGTAACATTATTGCCACAAATTTAGCATCTTAAAACAACACATATTCATTGTCTCACAGTTTCTATGGGTCAAGAGTCCAGACATTGCTTAGATGGGTGCTCGACAATGAAAGCGTTGGCCAGACTGTGTTCCCGTCTGAGGCTCTCATGGGGAGGGATCCACTTCCAAGCTTATATATTTATTGGCAGAAATCAATTTCTTGCAATCTGCCAAACTGAGGGTCTTGGTTTCTTGTTGGCAGGAGACTGCTCTCATTTCCTTGCCACGTGGCCCTCTCAATAGGGAAGTGAACAACGTGGAAGCTTGTGCCTTCACAGACAGCAGGGAGGAAAATTCTCCTTGCAAATTGGAAGTGATGACCTTATTTAATAATCACTTATACACAATTCCATATATCCCATCTCCTTTGCCATATTCTATAAGTTAGAAGCAAGTCATGGGTTTTTCCCACATGAGGGGGGAGAGGGGTAAGAGGAGAAATACGCAAAGGAGTGAATGCCAGGAGGTGGGACACCAGAGGCCACTTTAGAATCTGTCCACTGCTCAGCACCACAAAGATAAAGATTTAATATTCTCTGATCCCAAATCTTAACATTGATCTTCAAGCAGCTGTTTGACTTCTCCATTTAAATATTCATGCCCTGCTAGCTTGCTCTCTACAGCTGGATTACGAGTGTAGGGCAGTGATGATTTGATTGCCTATGGGTTTGTTGGCTGAGTCTTTTGTTTCTAACCTACATCCCATTCCCATTCCACCCCATACTAGTTCAATAGAAGGTCTGAAAACTCTTAGCCAAATGCCTTTCTTCATTATCCCTATCTCTTTTTGAGAGCTGTGTTAAATATTAAGAAAGTGCCTTAGAAAGAAATCTCTGGAAGGCAGACAAGTGGGAGAAAGTTGGCCCCGTACTTCAAATAAAAGAAACTATATTTAGAGGGGCCAACAGCACCGCTTATATCACACTGCTAATTCCAACAGCTCATTAATCTTATCTGCAGAGTTATTTTCAGGAGTAGAAAGTGAAAAAGCATTTGAATTTACTGTTTCACTTGCCCAATGCAGAAACCTTTTTTAAGAACCATTTTAACATTATCTTGGTTTTCAGACCTTTTAGAGATTCTAAATTCAACTCCATCAAGAATATCTCTGGGAACTTTCCTTCTAAGGAAACTATTATTTCAAGTTTTCTTTTGCAGAAACAGGTATGTTAAATATTTTCCAACAGTGCTGCTTGTTTTTTTTAATAGCAAAACTCACAGTATGCTTTTCCATTCAACTGAGAGCCAAACAATAGGAATAAATAAATAAATCTCATTTCTAAAGTGATATCAGTACAGGTTGGCCAGTCCTGACAGCGGGCCTCATACAGCAAAAGAAATTGCTGTCTTTTAGTTTCCATGTGTTCTTTCCACTTGTTCTCTGAGCTCATTTATGCGAGGATTTCTTTAACCATAAAACAACTACATCTAAAAAATTATTAGAACCAAACATTTACTCTAGAGACATTGCACACTATAAATAAAAAACTATCTGAGCATATAATCAGAAGGAGAGAGAGAGAGAAAGAGATAGAAACAATTGTTCAACTTATTCTGTTCATTAATTGCCATTTCTCCCACTCATTTTCTTTGCCTTCTTTATTTCCCCAAGCCTTGCAAAGTATTACTTTATATTCTCCCTGTCTCTATTTCTAAATTAGCTTTGAAATTGCTTCTCTCACGAGGTAGAGCTGAAAATACTAACGCAGAAAAATGTTCACGATAGAGTAGGTGAAGAAGCAGATCAGAGTAAGCTTAGAGTATGAGTCCAATTTCTGTTTAAATACATAAATTAAATATAAATAGTACATATTAATAAATAAGATAATACATAAACATTTATAATACATATACATAAATGTGTGTGTGCATTTGGAAAGAAAGAGAGCAAATACATATATTTAGAGAGAGAGAAAATGGATTAAAATGACAGAAAAATACATGTCAAACTACTAATAGCTGGATTGTAGGAAAAAATAAAAATTGGGAAATGGGACATTTGCTTGATTGATATAAATTTCCTTCCTTTTTAAAAATAAATGTGTACTACTTTTGCAAAGAAAAAATAATAATACTTTCAAATTGCTTCTATTTGCATTATATCCAATTATCCCCAAGGCTATCCAATCTTTACTCTGCCTATTATTGATATACTGCAGGATTTGAACGAGGATTAAGTTCTGTGGCGATTAATTCCTTACCTATTGCCATAAAATGGCATTACCTCAAAAATTGCTGCCTAAAATTGAGACCTAAATGCATGCACTTTCCACTGGGAACTTGTCGGATTCTCCCTGTCTGTATTTCCGTGGTTCCAATATCCATAGAACTTCCTTCCAGACTTCCAGCTGTTTCCAGAAGGGCAAAGCTGCTGCTGCTGCTGCTATGCCTTGCACTTGCCTGCAGCTGTCAGGTTTATGAAGTTAGCTAGCAAATGCTTCCCTAGGGAAAGCTGACATGCTGTCAAAAAAAATCAGTTATAAAAGAAATCACTGTATAAATGAGAATCTAAAGGATAATTTCAAAAACAATAATAACCAAAATCATAAACCCTCCATACTTGGAGAGGACTTTATCTTTCAGTCGTGCTTTTTTTTTTTTTCGGTCCATTTTCTCTTTTGGTTCTTACATTAACTTCATGAGTTAAGAGAGGCAAGTACAGAGAGTCCCTGATTTTTGCCACTTGCATTTCACTGATTCACTCATACAACTTTGCTAAAATCCTTACACTTCATTTTTTCCTGATTAATTTGCTTAAACATCAGTTCACCTGCAATCTCAAAAAAAGCTCAGTGCTTTGCTATCTGGGGAACAGAGCTGATACAAGCATTTTTCTTCTCCTCAGAGGAAACAGTATAGAAAGAGCATGGGTTTGGAGTGAGACAGACTTCTGATCTAATCTTGCCTCTGCCACTGACTAACTCATGCAGCCTTGGTCAACTTACTTAACACTCTAAGCCTCAATTTTCCCATCTATAAAACAGAGATTATAATGTCTACTTAACAAGACGGTTGTGAGGATTGTGTAAGAACCTGGGATGAAGCAGCTGCCTCAGAGAAACCGCACTAAGCATTTGGAATTTGGCAAAATCCTTTCCCTTTGCCCCATCTGCTGGACATAAAGAGTAAAGTCAGGTTTATAACTGAGCAAAACACAGAGCTTTCAATATGTAAGTGTTCTGTGGTCCAGCATCATTTTCGGAAATGCATAATATTGAAAAGCAGGAATTAGCTGTGCATCCCCTTGTGTCGTGGTGAGGGAAACTAATGGTTCAACTCAGCGTCACACAGCTAACTAGTACAGAACTTCTGACTTGGACTCCACAAAACCAGAACAGATGATTGGCAGAATGAGTGGACAGGCATGGATGAACGTAACAGAGACCAAGAGACCCCTCAGGAGGCAGTCAGTGGCTGTCACCCGGGTGTGAATTGCTAAGAGTGGTGGCAATGGGAAAAGACAGATTCTAAGGTGTCATTAAAGAATATGACCCAAATGTCAGCTAAAATCACTTGTCCTTTGAGATTTACATAAAGTTGTCTTAAGCCCCCAATATATAGGAAATGCAATACCTTTCCTAAAGTTTCTGTACATTTCCAGAGGCCTGCCTACCTACATGGTCACGTTTGGCTCCTTTCCATTTTGGGTGAAATCTCTTTCCCATCTCCTAACCCACAGCTTCTTTCTCTCTCTGCTCCATACAAACCTAAATGTAGACTCAGCTCAATACAGAATATTTTTGTGTTTTAAAAAACTCTGCTGAAGTTTTAAATAATGATGTTGTATAGTGCTCCTCAGCAAGGCATTTAAATTGAATATTAGATATCCATGCTCTTAAGTTTTTCAGTAGCCTGACACTTGCAATGCTTGTTTAGGAAGACTCCCTGGAGACTCCAGCTTCCCACTATGTTGCCTGGACCACTTTCTCCCTTGAGTCTTCATTAACTCCTAATTGCCTTACTTTATTTTACAGAAAATGTCAATTTCCCACCCTAGCCTCAGCCCTGGACTTGCATTTGCATAACCAAACATTCATTAGTATGGCACATTAAAATCAAGGTCCATCCATTCTGAGTCTTACCATTCTGTAGCATAAATAAACTGTCAAAGAGTAAAAGTTCAGCTGTTTCTCTCTCTTCATATCCATAAACCTCTGTAAATAAAAGAGAACACTATAGATATTTGCAATCCCTGTGAATTAAATAGTGCCAACTCTCCCCACAGTTCCTTCCCAAACTCACACGTAAAGCTAGAAGGTAGTTACCATTCATTTTGACTTAAATTGCATTTTTTTCATCCCACTATTCAAAGTAACAACAAAGATCGACACTGATTACCTATGAAGGTTAAAGAAGAAAGAAATCAAAAATAATATTTGCACAAAACTCGGGAAACTGGAAGAAGAGGCAGTTGGGAAACAGGATGCAGTGTTTAGTTTTGTATACATTGGATCTGAAGTCCCGTGTCTTGACTACACAGGCATCTTGAGTAGGGAGCTGGACAGCCAGGCTCAGAGCAGAAGGACAAAGTCAGAACTGGAGCTTGGAGGACTCGGAGATCTACACAAAAGTGGTGACTAACACAACGAGAAAAGCTGTGCTCTTCAAAGAGAAAGGAAATAAGGAAAGAACAAAGATTGAGCCTTAGGCAATGCCTCCAGTGAGCAATTGGTAGGAGAAAGAGAAAAAATAATAACACAGAAGGAGCCTAAGCATTGCAGAGATTGGAAGAGAATCAAAAGAGAATCAAAACTATGCGTTGTCACAAAAGGCACAGCAAGAAAGGACTTCAAGTGACAGTGGTCAGTAATATCAGAGGCCCAAGGTAGGTCAAGGATATTGCCTCAAAAGGTCTGCAAAAAGGCATGACTTTCTCACCACTTTAGCTGTGCAGTGTGTTGGGAATAAATTCAAGTTGCAAGGTGGTGGTTGCAGCAATAGTAACGCTGTCTAACATGTATTAAGCAATTAACATAAGCCCAAGGTTGCCAGATAAAATACTGGATGCTCGAGGGGCATGCTTGAAATGTAGTTGGGGGTGGGAATTAGGGGTCTCAATAGGGGGAAGGAAATGTTCTAAAACTGATTTGTGTGAATAGCTGTACAACTTAGTAAATTTACTAATAATCATTTAATTGTACACTTAAAATGAATTAATTGCATGGTATGTAAATTATACTTCAAT